>JAYMSP010004558.1:0-15862 GCA_036897095.1 Plantago elongata
ATATATATATATATATATATATATGTATGTATTATTAACTAAATTTGAATTGAGTATCTATATATAAAAAATAAAAGCGGATTGAATATTCAAAGGGGAGCTATATCAGAACAAGCCAAATCCTACGTGGCAAAAAATTCAAATTGAAATTGAATATAATTAAATATTTTATTCAACTTCTCTCCTCCAGCGGTGTTAGACCAAATTAGAAAAAAGATACTAATTCTGGGGAAAAATTACTAAATATAATGAGACAGACTCATCTGAAATTAAGACATGAACTTCCCTTCCTATTTTCCTTCTAAACAATTCTATTGATGAGTTTACATACTATCAATAGGATATGATCACATCTCTTGTATTAATCAATGTAATTACTCTATGTATATAATACAATAAAATTTAAAACAAAAAAAACACCATTATCAATATATCATCTAATTTAACTAAATGTCAGTCAATTCTAAATTTCTAACTTGATTATAATAAACCTACATTTATATAGTTTCTTCTAAATTTCTAATTGATTATGTAATAAGTCTTAAAATAGATAACTTTCACCTAAACATTATCAAATATAGAATTCATGCATGGAACAAATTATAAGAGTTATGTCATTTTCCCACATAATCCAACATGACTTCTTTAAAATTTATTTGCATTTTTATTTTAATTGTTTCTTTCGTTTTATGCATAGTTATCATCATCCTTAGGTTGTAGAGAGATGAGCCATCGAAACAACAGGACATTTAATTTTGATTTGAGCGAGTTCATAATCTACCTTCACTGCTCTTTTACTCTTAATGGAGTAACCACTAGAATAAGAGAATTTAGCTTCCTCAGTTACGTCATTTTCTTTTCTATTATAGGGTAAATTAGTTGTGAAATTCAAAAAATTAAGAGGGTTCAACTGTTCAAGGATTATCAATGAACATGCCAGTCAAAGAGTCTCGGGTTAAATCTTCAAATGGCAGTAAAGATCCGATCATATTTCTAACACTTCATGGATTATATATTAATTGCACCACAGTGTTTCGGTGGGGTTTTTTTCCTTTCAATTATGTAATCAAATGATCAATTAATTCATCATGTAATACGTGTTTTTTCTTTAGTCTTTTACGTGTATTTGTGATGATATCCATTCATAAAACATCTACTTTGGCATTGGATGCACATTTCTGCAGTATCATAATTCACAACCAATCTTTAACTTTATCCCTATCATTATTTCTTCACTACATGTTCCAGACTATTGAATTAAGAGTCAGGGATGAGTTTCCGTTGTTGCAATAATTCTGTATTTCAAAAGAACCAAAAACAGTATATTGAGACATGGTGTGGAGCGTACGAACCTTTGTTAATGGTCAAGATATATTTTAGTATTCTCAATTAATTTGTTAATGTTAAAGATCACATTTTATTAGTATTAGTGTTACAAGAGCAGTTTCAACATTATAATCGTCACTGTCAGTTTAGAAAAACATAATATCATACCACTTGAGCATTCATAGTCCATATGTATATTAACCAGGTTCATTTTCGAAATCAAACTCCATGTTAAATGTTGTACAACCCGAATGAATGAATTCAGAACAATTAGAAAGACTACAAAAAGTTTAACTTATATTCTATGTCTAAAGTGAGACTAATAGATGTAATAACTTTAAAGAAATAAAGTAAGATCTCCATTCCGAAGAACGTCATACATTATTGAGCACAATTTAATATGAAAAATAAAGTAATAATAGCATATTAAAATGTTTAATTTTAATGTTAAAATATGTATAGCCACCCATCTATCCATCCATATATATTATAAATTTGATGAGCTATCTTGAACCATAGCCACTATACCTCAATTAATTCAGTAGATTTAACTGCAATTAATATTTAGTTATCAAGACTTAACATGTAATTAAGGATAAAAGGAGTGTTTAAGGTAGCATTGTGTACTAGCCAAAGTCTTGAAAAAGGCAAGATTTTTCTAAAATATAGGAAAATCAAAGTTTTTTTTTGTTTTTCGCGGTTCTTGAGTTTTAGCAGTCTGACCGATTGGATTTCTTAAAAATCACTTAGACACACATTTTTTGTTCCCTTTTTAATAGAGTATATTATGGTTTTAAGTTGTAAGCATTAAAAGTTCTAGTTATTGTTTTAACATATTTTATTAATATTTTAAGAGATGATATGATATTTTTAATGGTAAGCATTGTGATTACCTCGTCCATTAAGTTTTAAGAAAAGTGTGATGGTTTTAAAGTACTAAATAGTTTTTAAGATGTTTGTTATAATTTTAAGTGACAATTTAATGTAATTAAACCACACCATTAAACAAGTCTAAAAGTTTCAGAAATGAAATTAAAAATCAATGAGCAAGATTAAAATAAACTAATTTACACATGTCTTGAAATATTCAGTCATTCAAAGATCTATTCTCATAGAATTTTTTTTTACAATAAACATTAATTTGGTGTTTCTTTTATATACAATATGATAGGCTTTTTCCGATAAACATTGTTGGTAAACTTGCTTCATGCCTTTTGTTACTTGTGATGGTGCTTCAATACCACAATGAAGCCTTTGAGAAAAATATCATCACACTCGGTGTCATCATAGTCACCTGCTTAAAACATTCACTAACTGATTTAAATTCATAACAACTCTCACTAAAACTATCACATTTGTTCATGAAAAAAAAGAAAAAGGAAAACATGTCAAACAAGCAAAAAAATAGTAAAATTGATGTTTAAAACTATATAAGTGGCTCTTAAACTTATAACGATAACTTTTTAAACTATAATAAAGCAATATGAAATACAGGCTAAAACATTAACATTGCTTAAAATATACTGATTTGTAAAACTATAACAGTGTTTTTTAAAACTATAACAAAGAATTTGAAAACAATCAAATCATAAATAATCATCAAAATCTAAAAAGTCTATGTCTTTGCTTAAAACTAACAATATGTCATAAACTATAACATATGTGCTAAAACTAATAACATTCATAAATATTCAACACAAGCTAAATATATAAACACTGAAGCTTAATAGTTAATACCATAACAATGTATCTTAAGCCTATAAAAATTCATCTTAAAACTATATAAAAACATAAACATGAAACACCAGTTAAAAATAATAACATCAATGCATAAATTCATAATAATGTATTTTAAAACTACAACAATGTATTTTAAATTTATGACAAATCACATTTTCATATCAAACCATAAATATTTCATCAAAAGTTAAAAATATTAAATTTGTTGCTTAAAACTACAATAATATATTTTAAAACTATAATATAAGTAGTAAAATAATAACGGGCATAAACGTTAACGTAAGCTAAACGCGAACCATAATGCTTAAAACTATAATACTAACTACAAAAATCATAACAACAATTACTAAAACCATTACAAAACATAAAATATATGCATGTGTTCAGGTAAATTCAAGCAATTTCTAGATATTGCGTTCATTAATATTACCACAGTAAACATCAAAATACCAAAATTTTAAAGTGTGCATGTCTCAAAAGTAGATCTGAAGTTTCTTACAATTTACAGGCTTATACTACACCATTAGTAATGCTTACTAACAATTAATAATTCAATTCAATAATGATGCGCATGCTCGGGTGCAGATTCTAATTAAAAAGTAAAATGCTCATATAATTTAGAATTTGAATACATACAGAAACTAAGCATAAACGGAGAAGGTTCGGAGGATACATATGGATTATGGTGGAGAAGGATACAAATGGTGGAGCTAAATTCAGAATTCATACCAGCTAGCTCTGGCCTCAGAGGATGCATCGGCTCATATCTATGGAGTAAGAGAGGCAGTCAAAGTGTTCTACCAGCTCCAGGATGCGTCCGTTCAGATCTAATCGGAGTCACAATGTTTTCCGATGATCTACGACGAGAGAGAAGGAAGGAGTTGGGTTGGAGGAGAGATATGTTAACATATTATGGAGAGAGGGAGTGAGGTGTAGAGAGAGAAAGATACTTTGAGTGCTATGATTTTTTGTTAGTAAGTGATTGTTTATTTGAGATATTTATATAAAATCTACTAACCGGTTTGTCGTATTGTTGACCAGTTATTTGTTTGTCAAAATCAGATTTTTCTATATATATGAAAATCTTTCCTTTTACTATAATTACTCTTGTGTACTATTCTTATATCTAGCTAATACGTTACCCACCTTCCATTCCATGGTATATAGATGTGATAACATATAAACAAAAAATTACAATCCATTCCTTCTATTTTCACGATACGTCCATTTAATACATGTGTTAATTAGCCAAAAAATCCATTTGTATATAGATGGATATAAAACAGTTAATTAACAAATATGTTATAAATATATTAAGTTTAATTTATAATAAATATTTAGTTAACATACAAATTTATTCTTACAAGTTTTATAAATATATTTATATGTATTATAATCCATATAATATGTAAAGTTATTGCCTATCTTCAACCATATTCACTTTAAGCCCAAAAATTGTGAGGAATTTACACTTTTAATTTTATTTTATTTTTGAGAATATCAACATTAATTATAATTTTAACGATTTTTTTCAACAAATTACATTTAGATAACATGTTAAATTTTGTAATTATATTAGTACCACTTAGTCAGATAATAACAATTGAATATTCTATTATATATAAAATATTTACATTTAATTATACTAATTCAAATTTCAAATTAAAAAAAATAATTTTACCCTTCTCAAATTATTAAATTTTGTAATTGTCAAACAATAACCTTTAAAAAATTTCAATCCAAATCCATACATATCTAATTTTCTAATTGTCACCCATAACTTTTCGAAAATGTTCAAATAAGCACTCAATTCAATTCGTAAAATCTCCTCATCTTCAAACGAGATGAATCCACCTTGAGAACTTCAAACTTGAAAATCTTACAGAGACAAGTATATAATTCGATTGAGACGATCAACTCCGATCTAAAAAATTAATGTGAAGCTAATTTCGATCTAGATCGGAGTTTCAGAGAATAATTATTAGTAATCGGAGTTGTAGTTCAGTTGTTCGCTCCATCTAGTAGAACAATAAAAAAAGAAGAAGAAATGAAGGAGGATGAGGAGGGAGAACGTATCCGCTAGAGTTGTTAGCAGATAGAAGAAGAGAAAGAAGATAGTATTGTCCAGTTTAAGTGAGCAAGACTGCTATTGTCCGATGAGTTTATACTTAATTTATAAAGCTTGGTGGTGGTCCGACTCTCTAGGCGGAGAGTTGTCATTGATCTTCTCTCTACTTTTTTGCTGGGACGGGGAGGGGGTTTGACTAATGTTTGTGCGAGGGGAACTCTTTTTTTATATTCTCTTTACTTTCCTCATCTATAAAGGACCCATGGGTTAGGAGTGGTAAGAGGGGAAAACCGTACTGTGTGAAATTATGAATGTAAAATATTAATTTTTGTATCTTGGTGATGTGACACATACCAGTGCGGTGTTTAAGAAAACAACCTTAGCATTTATATTTGTAGAATAATAATTAATCTCTTATGTCGTTAAATAAAAATAATAATTTTTTCATAAGTTTATTGGGGTGACCGCATGCCATCGAAGGGGTTAAGGGAACAACCCTTTGACCCTTGACTGTGTTGTACTTTGGTTCGGATTGAAAAATAATTATTTTTTTAAAAGTATTGTTAAAAATAAATTACGATTAATACTAGTTATGATTTATAGATAGATATAGGCAGACTATAGATATATAATATAGATTTAAATAATAATTAAATTTGAATTGAGTATTGTAATTCGTAAAAGACAAACACAAAAACTTAGGGGCTGATTGGCATGGCACTCAAATGGCCATTTGGATGGGATTTTAGAAATTTGTGTTTGGTAATCAATTGAAATGGGCAGGACTCAAATGGTGCTACTGTTCCAAAATGTTCCTCAATTTTGCAGCAGCTAGCTAGGCTATTCATCACAATCATTACAATCAAATCAACTCAAACTATAATCATACACCCAATTTGCAGCCACTTAATAAAATCGAATCAAATTCATATCATAAAGACAAATCATACACTGCAGATGAAATGAAAGTGCATAAAAAAATTAAAGTCCAGATGAAAAACACATTTATCGAGCAAATGACGATTTCAGGCGGCGGTGGTGAAGGCGGTGAGTGAGGGGAGGCGGTGGCGGTGAGGGCGATGAGGGAGGGGAAGCTGTGGCCGTCGCGGCCGATTGGTCCGAAATGGAGTCGATGATGGCAGTGTGGGCGGTGAGGGATGGCGGTGGCACGGATCTACTCGCGGATCTGGCGGCGGAGGTGGTGGGTATGGCGGCGGCGACGGTGGCGGACCATGGCGGTTTGCAGAGATGATGTGGTGACGAGGCGGCACGGTTCTAGTCGGTGGTGGTGTGTGGAGACGGCGATGGATGGGTGGTCGGGAGGAGATGGAGGGAGATGGAGATGAAATGGACATGAGATGGACGAAATGGAGAAATGCCGGTAAATGGACTAATGGAGTACTTACTGGACATTGGGAAATTATTGAGTTTTGTACATACCTCGGTCCGATCGGTCCGACAATCGATTTTTGCTTCGATTCCATTATAATTACTTACGATTCCATTAACTAATATTTACTTCGATAATTTTGGAATATAATTTTATTATTATAATTTTATCTCATTTTAATATATAAAAACATTATTCCATTTACAATTACCAAACAACTTATTACATAATTATACTAATCATATAATTCTAACAACTTAAATATTAATAATTAACTAATATAATATTTATACATATTTTATCAAATCTCAATACCATTAACATCATACTTACACCAATCATTTATATCTTACACAACCTATATAACAAAACTATAATATCCTATCCAATTATAATTCTAAACCAAACAATAATTTTGGATCCAATTACAATTCTAAACAAAACAATAATTTTGACAATTCCGCTACAATTGCGATCAATATCAGCCCAGAGTGAATTTCAATATTGGAATTGAGACTCAATTGCAATTCCCTCCAATACCAAGCAATTTGGTTCTTCGTCCCCATTCATCCCCAATCAATCTAGTTTCCAATGAAATCAAAGCAAGAGAAATGCAATTGGTTCCAGTCGAGACCACCAGAGTGAATGAAAAGTATGATTACACAGTGGCCACAGGGCAAAAGACCCGCTTCTCTCGTGAGGTGCTTTTGGCATTCCGTTACCTGGGGGTACTCTTCTCTCTTTCTTCTTCCCCATTTCTCAATTCCTTTTCTTCATGTTACCACCTTTTCCAATTCTCCCATCTCCTCTTATTCATGTCAACATTCTCACATTTTCTTATTGGGGATCAATAAATAAATAATAAATATTCACACCATGACCACCGGCAATGCTGCAGACCCTACGTCTCAGGTATTTCATTGCCTCATTCAATTCAATTGATCACCGTCTCTTTTCGATTCATCCAATTTCAAGCGTGTTTGTTTGTTTCAGGGGGAGGTTGTCGTTGGCGGGAATGATCCACCTCCTTCATCACCTGCCTTGTCCTGCCCCATTTCCGGTCATAATAAGGTAGTATTCTTTTACGGATTACCGATTTCGCCCTTCTTAGCTTCTGGATTGAATGTTAGGAGTGTGTAGATTGATACATTGTTGATATGCGTGATCAAGTTAATGCGTTTCCTTGCTTGATGGATTTGGATCATTGAATTTATGGTTTCGTTCTCTGTCGTTTGAGGACCTAGCTAAGCTTGTTTGTTGTATCATGGTGATTGAGTTGTTGCTCATTTTCTGTTACCTACTGTTTAAACCTTCATTAAATTGTAGACCTAGTTGATTTTTGGAGGCTGCAATAGAGAACTTACCAATGTTTTATGACTGTATCATGGTGCAGGTTTACAAGTGTGGTCCATTGTATTTGTCATCAAAAGGTTAGTTAGTCCATTTCACTTGGATATTTCTTATTTGTCCGTCTTCCTTACAGTTTCTGAAATACGATAGTACTTTTGAGAAATGACCATTGACCCTCTTCACTTGATTTCAATGCAATCTTTGAAGTTTTTCATTGTCTGTTTGGGTTGGGGGCTAGTTGAGTACATAATTAAGCGGTAAGGGCGCATGTGGAGCTGTCACATGCCTCAATTTCAATACTCCACAGTGACCCGCTATTAACTATATCAAACTAGAACAATAGTGCAGCTGAAGGAACTTAATTAATGTAGCAGCTGTAGGATAATATATAATTATTCACATTGAAATATTCTCGGCTCTGGGTATCTCATTTATGACGACTTTGTACACAGATTGTAGACACCCGACTGTGCTATTTCAGTCTGTACTCAGAACAATGATATGGAATGCAAACAATTCATTATGATAAATCTACAGGTTTCCAAACTTTTGATGCTAGTACTCAGTCACAGCAAATCATAGAATCTAGAATTGCAATCAAGGCAACTTTAAACATTCATGTACATTGAGGCGGGAATATGCTTGTTCTTTATCGTGTTCTTTTCATTTTTTGTCCTTTCTTCCTTTCATTTCCAAAATTTAGATTTGAACTTAGTTCAGCAAATCTTCTTTCAAGAGGACACGGGCACCCTTAGACCTGATTATGGTTCATTTTTATTAATGAACATCATACAGTTGTAAGTAGATACTCTTTTCACTCTTCAAGGTGACAATTTATTTTTTCCTCAATGGTTTCTTATCATCATGTTTTAGGAATTGGATGGACATCATGGAAAAAGAGGTGGTTTATATTAACCCGGACCTCCTTAGTTTTCTTCAGAAGTGATCCTGTAAGTTGGTTGGATGGGTTTTCTATAAATTCATCCAAAGCCTTCTTCCACTTTATTTAAAAGCATGTTTATTAAATGGAACTCAGACATGCATTCTTATTACAACATAATCTGAATAAATATACATTTTCTCTCATGTTAATTTATCCACTGTTGATTGAATGAGCATTCTTATTACAACATAATCTTCTCGGACTTGACTGAGATCATATTGAGAATCAACAAGACTTTTCTGTGATATTCAATTTTATGATGCTGTTACAAGACCTGTGGGCATCTCAGGTTTTCGTCGCAGCTTTGTACCTTTCAACTTGCATGGAAACTGACTAGGTCCAGGAAAAAGATTCGACGAGTTTTTGAACAACCAATGATGGATTAGAGGAAAGATGGTGCCATTTAAATAATACTTTTCATGCCTAAGAGTGAATGCTGCTTAGATAATACCAATTTCTGAAATTTATTTGGCTATAGATACTTTTCTGTAATGATGCCCAATCATTTCATTTTATCATATGCAGTATAAACTAATGAATTGTTTATTCTAACCTTCTCTCTTCAGAATGTGGCTCCGCAAAAAGGAAGCGAACTCAATTTAACGCTTGGAGGCATTGATCTAAACAGTTCAGGCAGGTTGGATTATTTGTTTGATTCTCCTGTCATGCTTCGCCTTTCATTTTTGGCACCATTCTGAATTTGCATCCCATATTTACAATGACCGTTGATTTCAAAATCTGGTACAATTTCAGTGTGGTAGTCAAGGAAGATAAGAAGTTGATTACTGTGCTCTTTCCTGATGGCCGTGATGGACGAGCTTTTACACTCAAGGTGCACTCCTGTTTAGATTTTTTTCCCTATCTGCCTGTTCAATTTTAGCATGTACTTCAATTTTCTCATGGGTATGAACGGTTGCTTACTTATTAATGTAATTTATTTTTGTCCTATGGTTTTGATTCGAAATGCAGGATGGTCGTTAAACTTATATTGCTGTTTGTTTCACCTAAATGTGTGTTTCTTTGAGACGTATTAATCAATTGAATAGTGGAAAGTAGTAGTGCATATTTTACCAATGACCCACCACTTACCTATCAAAATGTCATAATGACTATTCATCTCATGAATCAAGACCATCTTCTCTGTATTCACCCCCCTGTCTCAAATAACTGTACCTGATTTTCTTTATCACAGGCAGAAACAATGGAGGATTTGCACGAATGGAGGACTGCTCTTGAGGAGGCTCTTGCAAATGCACCTGTTGCTCTTTCAGTGGGACAAAATGGCATTTTGAGGAATGATCAGCAAAATGCAACCGATGTTTCCTCAGAACAGTGTAAACTTTTCTTAATACATGAACTATGTTTTGCTTTAGCTTCAATATTATGCCACCACTAATCGTGACAGATATCTCAGTATAGTTCAGAACGTCCAGTAATTACAATAAAATTATGGATTGTAGTTGCAGTAGATTTCATATAAATGTGGTTTATAGCAAGGGTGATAATTTAGCAATCAAATAGAATCAGATTCTTGGTGCTTGGACTTTGTTTATTGTTCATTGTGAATCTAATAGAAGTTATTCTTTTTTCTTTACTTCACAGTGAAAGACAGATCAACACCTAAGTCATTAGTCGTTGGCAGACCAATTTTACTTGCTTTGGAAGATATTGACGGAACTCCATCCTTTCTGGAGAAAGCTCTCAGGTTTCTTGAAGAGTATGGTAAGTTGTTATTTTTACTCTCGCTTTCCCAGCCCTAAATGATTCTTTTATTACTTCATCATGCAGTCTGGGGTGGCTAACTAGCTTGTTTATGCATGCTCTCACTGCAACCAGTTAAAGGCTTTTTAATATGTTAAGCTATCACTTTGTAACCTATGTGCTACTTATCTGGAAAGGGGGATGAAGGTTAGATGTATGTTGCCTCTAGCAAGGTGGAAGATATATTTTCGTTTCACCTCCCTACTAAATGCTCAATAAATTTATTCTATAACTTATTCCTGTAGATGGGGTGTCTTGGTTTGCTTTTTTACTTTGTTACCATCACTTTCGGTGATATACTTACCAAGTCTGGTTTAGTGACTTTTCTGGCTCATTAATCTGACTTGAAAAGTTGCCTTATGCAGGAGTGAAAATAGAAGGAATCTTGAGGCAAGCTGCCGATGTTGATGATGTTGAGCATCGAATACGAGAATATGAAAAAGGTTTACCAGTCATACTCGTCTTGTGTGCCTTTATTTATGGCTGATTTATGGAAAATCATACACAAAGCAAAATTTTAATTGGCCTTGTAATTTTGGGATAAAATCAAGTGAGTACCAAAATTACACTTTGCTCAAGTTGGTAAAATTTTACCCACTCTGTTTACCAAAAAAATGTGCAACCATTTGCATATCAAAGATGATGTTTTCACCTGATCATCTCTCCTTAAATTACATGAGGCTTGCTTTTCAACAAATGCTTTGCAGAACAACATACAATGTGTGTATCTTGTTGAATATCCAGGCGTTATTCGAAAATAATTACTATTATGCATCATGAATCTTATTAATATTTCTAAATGGACATTAACTTCGATTTGTTTTACCTAAGGCTTTATGATGTTTAATTTTTGTCGGTTCGGTATAGGATTGATAACTTGATGTCTAGAACTTTTAGATTACCTGGTTAAGTTCTAGAATCTAATATCCTTCGCCTGTGAATATTTACTGAATTTGGCAACAAAAATGTGGCTGTTCAAAAATTTGGGCACAGTGTATTTGGTGCTCTAATCTGTATGATTCACTCATTTTTTAAATGTTTATTTGTAAATGTATCAAGTAGGCAAAGTTGAGTTTTTACCGGAGGAGGATCCACATGTTATTGCTGATTGTATCAAGGTACTTCCTCTCAGGACAAAGACTTGTGCAACCTTTTCTTTTTGCATGCAGTACACCAAATGAAAATTTCTTTTGGTTGATTCTTACAAGTATGTTCTACGCGAGCTGCCTTCATCACCAGTTCCTGCTTCTTGCTGCAAGGCCCTTCTTGAAGCTTTTCGTGAGTTCGTTTCTCTCTATTTCTTACCCTAGAAAGCCTGTGTTGATAATAGAAGAAAGAGAATCTGGATCAGTTTGTCTGTTTAAATGTTATGCAACTCTCAAGTTGAAAGGTAGATTCATATGCTTATCTCTTAAGTTTAGGCATGCAATATGTTCACGAATTGTGACATTCTTTTAATTTGCACTATTAGACCTTAGGTCTCAGACCCTCTGCTCCACTGGTTTAAGGATTTCTACATATGTCAAAGTTTGCCAGACATCCTCTAGCTCGTTATTTCTTTTGCATAAACCAGATGTATAATACATTAAATTTTCTTGTGGATTGGAAGTGTACTGAAAATTTCTTTCCTGAATATGTTATCGGTGCTGTATCACTCACTTAGCTATTATAGCTATTAGACTTGAGAATAAGAAGTTTGAGGTTCTGGTGCAACTAAATGAGTCACTTTTGCAAGCTATACAAGTTTCGTCTTAAAATGAATCTCTTGTGCTAGAAAGACAATATTTATGCATATTTTTTGTTGGATTATTTTATAGATTCATAAATTTGGTAGTTACCTAGAAGAGATTCAAACTTTCAATCTTGAAACAACTATCAAGGTTCAATTTGCAACAAGTAAGGAGCAATACTCTGACAAACTCAAATAACATGAAGTTGAAGCTGAATTAGGGGGCTATATGCCTTTAGACAACGAGAACATTTTAGCTATCTATTGACATTTTGAATTTTAATTGAGTTTCATACTTCCCTTTTATCTCTAAATGCGGGCAAATGGTAATTAGGGACTGATCGTGGCACGAGGGTGAGTGCGATGCGTTCAGCAATATGTGAAACATTTCCAGAACCAAACCGGCGCTTATTGCAAAGGTAGCGAACCCTTTGACAGTTTCATTTTTGACATTATTTAACTTTTTGCATTTTGAATTATTCTAGTATATTCCTTCTCACTTAGCTTTACTGAATTTGTTACTATTTACTGCTTTACTAAGTTCCTTGTTTTACATTGTCTACCATCCCTATGATTCAGATTTCATGTATTTTGCATCTAATTGCTCACAGGCTACAATAGCCCTGTTTAAATGATGATTTTTTAATTATGAGTTGTCATACGGGTATTATTTGGACATTCGTGCTAAAAGCTTTATGACTTCTAACTACTTAGACATGTTTTTCATGTTTACTAATATAATATCACAACTACACAAACTTTTTTCTCACCCCAAAAGACCCTAGAAAGCTTCTTACTAGCAGCAATCTCCAAAGGACACCACAACCCAATATATGAAATACAAAGAGGGAATGGACAAGCTAGGCTAGAGTTGCTTTGTTGGTATGTTTAGAAATCAGGACCAACCTGAGAGCTCTTTTTATAGGAACCAAGTAAGCTCCCAATTCCACATTTGCCTCAAAAGTTGTGCAATCCACTGAAGTAGAAAATTCATCAAAAGCTTCCCAGTTTTGAAAATGTTGAACTAAAGGCCAAATATTCGACAGTCACCTGTGCACACATACACAGTGATTGATACAATGATACATTTATAGATCATATGTTCTGGGATCTCACAAATCGAAGAAGATAGTCTGTTAGTAACGGGTTTATCCTCGAATTGTCTTGGATGTAACAGCTTAAAAAAAAATCTCTACTCAGACAAGTAATTACATTAATGAATATTTATCAAGATTTTTTTTTCTGTGCCAGAATTCTTATGATGATGCAAACAGTAGCCTCCAATAAGGTTGTGAACAGAATGAGCATATCAGCTGTAGCAGCTTGTATGGCCCCCTTGCTCCTTCGCCCGCTACTTGCTGGTGATTGTGAGCTTGAAAATGATTTTGATGTTGGAGGAGATGGTTCTGTCCAACTTTTGCAAGCAGCTGCTGCGGCTAATCATGCCCAGGCCATTGTTATCACATTACTTGAGGACTATGAAAACATATTTGGGGTATGCAAACTCTTGTGTTATGTTGGCGTTGAGTACTTTATCTTTTAGAACTCCGTATTCAAGCAAAGTAAGGAAAAAATCTGAATGAGTTCTGTTTAGTTAGATACTCGAATGCTAAAGAAAAATAGTTGATTAATTCTTGTGCATTATCTTTTCATTTCTTTAACTGTGCTGTCAATTGCAGTGATGATTATTATTTGATTAACATATTGAATTCTTTTTGCAGGAGGGTTCAGTAACCCCCGAACCCTATACCGATTCAGATGAGAGTGGAAGTGAGAGTGAGGAAATGACAGATGAGGATGACTATGATGATGAGGATGAAGCAACTGAAGATGAATATGATGTAGATGAAAATTCTGTGCATGAATTAAGTGTAACTGGCAGCGAAACTGATGAAAGTGAACATGATCAGAAGGTGATGCCTTATTCCTTTGATTTCATATATCAATAAGTTAATCAATTTATCATTACGCGAGTACCACCATATTCAAGGCAATAAAATGATTTAATACTCTTTTGTGGTACGTAAACCCTCTCAAAGTGGTAAACTAATGAGATGCCTAATTTGTGTTAGTTTATTGAGTGCACTGCTTTATTTTGCTTTCAGTTTATCCTTGAACTTCTGTTTTATTTTTTTAAAACCGATGATGGATTTGATTCTAAATATCTGCATAAGAACTTAACTTGTGAGCAGTGACTTAATTTCTTTTTAAGTTTATATCAACCTTAATTTAAAGCTTGAATAAATGACATTTCATTCTGGCTTTTAAAGTTTAAACTGAATTGTCGGCACACAACCAAGTGTCTAGGTTCTACCCAAAACCCAACTTATGTATGCAGTCAAGCTAATTAGAAGAAAATTGCAGTCCCTAGACTCTTTTATGTGAACTCATCTGTTGACGTTTCTACACCCCAAGTTTCTTTCCCGTAACTAATCACTGATTATGGAGATGCAGATCCTAAGAAGTCACAGCTCAGGGTCCGAATGTCCTGAAGTAGATGATGTTCCTGAAGGCAGACAAGACTTTCCATCACATCAACCTCAAAGTCCTGTTTCACCACATCATAACATGCAGGGGAAAGACAATATTCACAACCAATCCAATGATAATGCAGAGAGGGACATAGATGAATCATATTTATCATTAGGAGTTGATCATGATGAAAAGCCAACATTCGAAGAGGCTCCTATAACATCACAGGGGTCTGGGGGTTCTAAGTCAACACCTGGACATGTACGACGTGGTCGGCGTCCTGCTGCTTGGGGGCGTACTTCAGTGAGTATATGTGTAGATATTTGCGTGTGTGTGTGTGTGTTATTTTAGTTCAAATATGTTAGTAGAGTATTTAAGGTATTTCAATGACTATTTATTGGCAATTTAACTAATTTAGGAAATTCCTGCCCACATCAAGTCTGAGAGTCGAATAGGCCTTTTGGCGCCTTGCCTCTATGAATGGGGCCATGCATGTAATTTGAGTGATATGAAAGAGTCCAAACTATGATTCTTTTCCATATCCGTGCATATCTTGCATATTTTCTGCATTTGATCAGACCTTAATTCTTTTTATTGAACAACTTGATATTTTAAATTATCAAAAAAAGCAAAGACTTGTCATTTGGTATTTTAAACCTTCAAAATGTATAACTGATTTGACAATATTTGGATTCAGGCCAAGAAGAATCTCTCCATGGAATCCATGGACTTTCCTCTTGATGAAGAGTAAGTGTCACGACCATCATTCTATAACCCTTTCACATTATATAATTTTGTCATGTGATATATATATGTTTTGCATTTAACTTGATCAGTATGTTTTACTGATATGTGAAACACTCAGCAATTTCCAATATATTGATGATAGTTGTTCCAGCCTAATGTTTCTTATTTGTGCTGCATAACAGTAGAGCTGAAATCCTAAATCTCGAGTCTGAGAAAGCAGATCTACAGCATAAGGTTGAGGAGGAGGTGAGGCTTAATTATATACCTTTTAGAGTACTTATCTCTCTCTCTCTCTCTCTCTCTCTCTCTATATATATATATATATATATATATATA
>JAYMSP010004559.1:0-15860 GCA_036897095.1 Plantago elongata
CCCCCCCCCCCCCCCCCCCCAAATCTCTGACCAACTATAGTTAGAAAGTTGACCTAGTGGTCTGATCTTATGACAACTACATCATGCGGTTTATTGAATCTTAGGATCCCTGATGTAGCAGCTGAGAATAGTTCACTCCTAACTCTTGTTTCCTTGCGTTGACCCCCCTGGTGGTAATGCGCCTTCTTGGTGTTGTTCTGGGCGACCTCATGCGAACTGACTTGCTCTAACAACAGATGACTGGTTGCCTGCACCTTCCATGGTATACAAGTAAATGTCCATGTAGGTATTGCGTTTACTCCACGTTGATGACTTTGGTGTTCATCACACTACACAACATGATCATGTTTGTGTAATCTGCTTCGTTGCAGACGTCACATGATTGATCCTATATAATGCAGCTTATCTGTAAAACGATAAAAAATAAACCAAAGATCAAGTTTGGGTGTTCGAATCTCAAATAAACTAAAATTTAACATGGATAACCGATACATTGCAAGCAGCCAAAGATTGCAATTATGAATACCTCCATGGGGTACCATGTGATATTAGTTCGAATTACAAACAAGAACAAAAGAAGGCATGAGTGATACATAACAAAATAAGGGCTTGTCTACAAAAACGCTCATCCTATTGGAATTGAATTGTGTTCACATTACAGATGCACAAAACATCACTCATGCCTACGAATGCATCCCGTTACTGTTTCTAACAAGATCAGCTACACCTAGTCCGCCTATGATGAATGAAGTATTTACTAAACTAAAACACGACGTAAACATGTAGTGAAATTTGGGATTTCACTTATATGAAAGATGATCTAGTGCCTACCAACCATGACAATGGTCATAACTTCTACTACCGCAGTATCCATTCTTAAATGTTATATCGGGACTAAAAAGCTTACATCAGGTGATTTAATCTCTGCGAATTGAGTAATAGTAGTGTTTGGGTGACTACTTGATATGCAGCAGATTGCAATTTGAAATTCAAATTTCAAAAATAAAATCCTTAGAATAGTAAGAACGGGATTCTCCTCATATTTATTTAGGATTGTGATTGATCACCATCAACAGCGCGGAGTAATAGGCCGTGCGGCGAGTGTGAGTGCACTCGCGTAGAGGTAGGGGACGCTTACTACAAACAAGAGTTTTTCCCTTATTCCAGTAAACTTTGTATGTTAATACTTATAAACTGAATGTGAATGGGACCAAAAGAAAATGCAGTCTTGGATCAACTCAAATGTCTCATTCTGTATAGTCGTACTGGAACATAATAAACCCCAGCTATATAACAAACCATACAAAATTTTAACTCTATTACAATTTTTTTATAAATCATTATTAACTCAGTTATTATTAATTACCTAAAATTTTCATATAATGGTTTGAACTCTATACTAAACAACCGTCAATTATTTTAGTTTCAATATTAATTACTTTTATACGTTGTTTTTGCAGTTTACGATTATCAATATACCTTATACGATCATCATACATTAATTTTGCATATCAAATGGTATAATGTGACTCACTTACTTACATTTTTCTTCGAGTAAAATTTATTTCATCAAATCACTACAATATGTACAGTTTTACCCCTTTAAAGTACAATAGACACTTCCAAGTCTTCTCCTTCTTATTGTCACATGTCACGTTTTGATCCATCATTTTTCTTGTTTTTAAATTTTAGTTTTGTCCACTTTAAAATATTTATAACTTAAAAATAAAAATATAAAAAATAAATAAAAATCACTAACAATTTTATATTTTCAAGATCTATAAATAGAAATCACTTTCAATTATTTTTGAAATATTATTTTGATATGTAAAATTAACAACTTTATTCGAATCTTAATAAACTATATAACAATTTTAAAAATACAATGTAACTTTTAAACACTCATACAAAAATCTTGAATATGTAATCATTTATATTAAAAAATATCCGGTACCCGGGTTCGATGCTCGATACTCATGTTCAATGTCTGGTATACCTATTCGATGCACGTTCTCCGTGTCCGATGCACGGTACCCGTGTTTGATGCCCGGTAACCGTAATCATTGCCTGGTATATGTGTCCGATGTCAAGTCCGATATTCGAATTCGATGCTCGATACTCGTGTTCGATGTCCAGTATTCGTACTCAATGCTCGTCATCCGTGTTTGATGTTCGGTATCCTTAAGCAATGTCCGGTAACCGTACCCATTGCCCGGTATCCGTACCCGATGCCCGTCACATGTATCCAATGCACGGTACTCGTGGTTGATGTTCGATATCCGTAAGCAATGTCTGGTAACCGTACCTATTACCCGATATTTATGTCTGATGCCCAACCATGTTACCCTATTTGATTATCATATCATGTTACTCGTTTAATTATTGATCCAATATAATAAAATTACACTTTTAAAACTCGTCTTATAATTTATTAAGGTCCAAATAAAGTCGTTAGTGATTTTTATAGATCTCGAAAAACTATAGTCGTTGGTAATTTTTATTTATTTTTATCATTTTTTTAATTTAAGTTATGAACATTTTAAATTGAATAAATTAAAATTTAAAAGAAAAAATGAAGAAGTAAATAAATGAATTAGTGAGATGTATAAAAGAGATACTATTTAGAAAAAATGTATGAAGTTGTTAGAAAAAGGAATTGAAAGAAAGGCTGTGAATTAGTATGAAATAGTAAAAATCCTAATTCATTATATTCAACATTTAAAAGTTTTAATAACTTTTTAATGATCTAATATAGTTTTATCTTGAGTATTATCGAAAATTAAACATGGTAGTGTGACCGGTTAGTTCCGAATCACCAATTATTCTGGTGTAAATTTTGGGTAGAATTATTAGTGAACTTATCTTCAAATGCGGAAGTCTTACGTGTCTCTCGTCTTCACTCCTACCTAAAACCTCCAAAAACTCCATTTCCATAGGTACAGCTTAACCAAGCTCATCCATAAAAACAACTCAAAGCAGTTAGCCATAGCTGCTGTACTTACTTAGCTCGCATGTGAAGAAGAAGAAGAAGAAGAAGAAAGTAGAAAAGATGCTTAAAACACCAACACACCTTTCGTATTCATACTACCACCAATTCCTCTCTTCTCCTATCATCATCCCAAACCCAACCACACTCCTCCTCCCCACATTGCTCCACCATCGCCCCACTCTCCGAATCGTCTGCAAGGCCAAAACCAAAGAGCTAATCCTCGGAAATCCTAGTGTTACAGTTGAGAAAGGCAAGTACAGCTACGATGTTGAAACCCTAATTAATAAGCTCTCTAGCCTCCCTCCTCGAGGCAGCATTGCGAGATGCCTCGACACCTTCAAAAATAAGCTCTCGCTCTCCGATTTCTCCCTGGTATTTGTTAATTCAACTGTTTATTGCAATTTTTTGTTACTATTGAATTGATTTTGTAGTAACTACATTTTTTAAATACAGACGGTGTTTTAGATAATTTATCTAGAGACGGACATATGTCATAGTACATGATATTAATCAAAATGTGTGTATGTTGTTAATAATGTCGACAAAACACCAATGCTACATGTTATTAATTAAAATGTGTATGTTGTTAATGAATGAGTTATTGTGTAATGTTGAGAACATAGACGTTATTTACTTGATAAATTATCTAAATACGGTCTCCCAGGAGACTTGCTCTTCTAAATATATTTACAATTTCTCTCCCAAAATTATTTGCCATCAGGTATTCAAGGAATTCGCTGCCCGTGGTGATTGGCAGCGCTCACTCCGCTTGTTTAAGTATATGCAGAGACAGCTCTGGTGTAAGCCGAATGAGCACATTTACTCTCTCATGATAGGTATTCTAGGCAGGGAGGGGTTGTTAGATAAGTCAGTGGAGATATTTGATGAAATGGTAACTCTGTCTACTCCGAGAACTGTGCTTTCATACACTGCTATTATAAATGCGTATGGTAGGAATGGTCAGTATGAGACTGCGATTGAATTGCTTGAGAGGATGAAGAAGGAGAGGATTTTGCCTAATATTTTGACGTATAACACGGTTATTAATTCGTGTGCACGTGGAGGTTACTCATGGGAAGGGTTGCTGAGTTTGTTTGGGGAAATGCGGCATGAAGGGATTCAGCCGGATTTGGTTACTTATAATACATTGCTGAGTGCTTGTTCGAGTAGGGGGTTGGGGGATGAGGCGGAAATGGTGTTTAGGACCATGAATGAGGGTGGGGTGTTACCGGACATCACTACTTATACTTACTTGGTCCAAACATTTGGGAAATTGGGGACATTGGAGAAGGTTTCGGAGTTGCTTGCGGAGATGGAGGAGGATGGGAATTTGCCGGAGATAATGGGTTATAATGTGTTGTTGGAGGCGTATTCACATTCCGGGAACATAAAGGATGCAATGGGAGTCTTCAGGCAGATGCAGACTGCAGGATGCGTCCCGAATGCTGCGACGTACAGTATTTTGCTGAATTTGTTTGGTAAGAATGGGAGATATGATGAAGTCAGGGAACTTTTTCTTGAGATGAAGGTCAGCAACACAGAGCCAGATGCTGAGACGTATAATATCCTGATTGACGTGTTTGGGGAAGGAGGCTATTTTAAGGAGGTGGTGACATTGTTTCATGATATGGTGGAGGAGAGCGTGGAACCTAATATGGAGACCTATGAAGGGTTAATTTTTGCTTGCGGGAAGGGAGGGCTTCATGGGGATGTGAAGAGGATCCTGCTTCATATGCACGAGAAAGGATTAATACCTAGTTCCAAAGCGTACACTGGGGTTATAGAGGCATATGGTCAGGGTGCATTATATGAGGAAGCACTTGTTGCCTTTAATACAATGAATGAGGTTGGGAGCAGGCCAACAATTGAGACCTTCAATTCTCTGATACATACGTTTGCAAAAGGCGGATTATATAAAGAAAATGAAGCAACTTTGTCGAGAATGGCAGATTTAGGTGTTCCCAGAAACCGAGAATCATTTAATGGCATAATTGAAGGATATAGGCAAGGAGGTCAATTCGAGGAGGCCATAAAGGCTTATGTTGACATGGAAAAGGTGCGATGTGATCCAGATGAGTTCACGCTTGAGGCAGTCTTGAGTGTGTACTGCTTTGCAGGCCTTGTTGATGAGAGCGAGCAGCAGTTTCGGGAAATTAAGCAGTTGGGTATACAACCAAGTGTCATCTGCTACTGTATGATGCTGGCAGTATATGGGAAAACAGACAGGTCAGTTATTAGTAGCATTATGCGCCCACTCACTCTTTTTTTATGCATCTTATCCAATCACCTTCATGTCTGATCAATCATTAAACATTAAAGACTGCTTGAGGTCTTGAGATGAAACTACGGAGGTTACCTTTTGTTTGTTAGTGAATACAAAATTGAATTGATTGGTTAGCCAGTTGTGTGGTATTTGGGAGAGTTAAGATTTTAGTTGGTTTCTGGTATGAAGTTTTCAGGGTTCGTAAGTTGGGGAATAGTCTTACAGATATGGCCAAATAGTAACTCAAACCGTAGTTAGTTCGACCCCAAGTAGCTGTAAAACTATGACTATCTAGCAAACCATGAATTATTTTTCAACAGGATTTTGATCTTCATTTTATTTATGGTAAATGAGCTCAACAGGAAACGTTTACAGATTATATATCCATCTCAGAATTGCCAAGTAACTTTTTGTTCGCGGGGACTTTTAAATTGTTCTGCACATAGCTTAAGTCTGATTTGTTGATAGATATTTAAAATTATAAGGTTGAAAGATTTTTATGTCATCTGTTGCTTGTAAAATGCCACTGTAGTTGGTTTGATTATCTTATGTTATTTCTAAGTTGTTTCAGTCGATCCTTCATTGAATTACCTGGGATAATTGGAAAACAATTGTGGGTAGACTATTTTCTTGGTTTATATGGAGAAAAATGTTTACTTGAATTTGTCTCCAGAAAACACTTACAAATCGAGTTAGATACTAATCTTTCAGTCTACCTTTTGTAGCCTTTTCAGGATTGAGACAATTCCTCTTTATACTCTAGGCTAGCACCCGGCCTGTTAACATTCTAAGTGAGACCACAAAGAATAATGCAAATCCTTGTCGGCTTTGCTTTCCCTCTGTCATATTATTGCTTTGTGCAAAGATTCTAAGTGAGACAAGAAAAATTAAGCAACATTCTTCATTCTTGTTTAGTTTGCCCTTTTAGCTCTGAAAGTTGGATTCGAACCCTTCTTTTAGTTTGTTCTTTCATCAGAATTGTTAACTGCTCTCAATGAGCTACTAACAGTCTACTTGTACAAAGTATAGGAATAATAGAAATGAGAGACAATTCCCGTCGGGTGAACAGGACACATATTATGATCCTGTAAAAAAGGTAGGATGTTGGATTATAGGAATATCCATCTTGACAAGAAATTATATACATGACAAAAGTTGAATCCGACTTGTTTAAAATGGAAAATATGTTTTTCACTAGAAACATGCTTCTTCCCTCACGCTTTTAGCTCTTTACCAAAACAAGCTAAAATAGACTCTAATTGTGATATAACAACCTCCTTGGTTTGAAACATGACTCCAAGTTTCAACATATGGGAAAGTTTGGATAACTTCACCCAATCCTCCCATGTACATTCCTCAGCTAGCGATGTGCCCATTGCACCAACACTTGCTATACTGCAGCATTGTTACACCTGACCAACTTCCTGTCAGACAAAGCTATTGATTGCAAGACTATTTGTCCATCGCTGTCCATAGGAGGCATCACTCCCACAGTTGGAGCTTGAATACTGATATGCTTCTTCAGTAGAGAGGCATGGCACACTGTGTGAACTCTACTCTCATGTGGTAGCTTTAGTCTGTAAGCTACACTTCCTACAGTTTTGAATACTTGAAAAGGCCCTGCATACTTCGGGTTGATATATGAGGGGAGGATTTTAACCAAAGTCCACATTGCTAAGATATAAAAAGACAGATTGATATATGAGTAGACACACTATCTCAATGGTATGAGGCCTTGTGCAGATTGGGAAGTAATTAAAAAATATAAAGAATTGGGGTTTAGCCGGTGAGTCCAGAGTGTAAAATATCATATCAGTGGTGGAGATACTTTGAACCATGATGTGCAACAGTCAGGATCTGAACATAGAACCGCGTATGTGCCTAAATATGTGATAATGTCTCCTAAAATTATACTCGCATTCTCGAACATATAATGTCTTTGGAATAGATGCCCTGTTTGAGCCTGTATGAATCATTGAATTGAACTTCATGAACTCGATATTTACAGAAGTTTGAATTTCATAGCTCCTCAATATCCTATTCCTGTAATGCAATTATCATATTGCTATTGACTTCACACAATGAAGAATGATTTTTTCACTTGAAAAGATGTCTTAACGCATTCTGATACATATTTTCAGGTGGGACAAGGTCATAGAATTGCTAAATGAGATGCTTACAAACAGGGTATCTAATATTCACCAGGTTATCGGAAGAATGATATTAGGGGATTATGATGATTCCAGTAATTGGCAAATGGTAGAATATGTATTTGACAAACTCAATTCTGAGGGATGCCGCTTGGCGATCAGATTCTATAACACCATTCTTGAAGCACTTTGGTGCCTTGGCCAGAAGGAAAGGGCTGCAAGAGTACTTCAAGAAGCAACAAAAAGGGGAATATATCCCGAATTATATCGTCAAAACAAACTAATATCTTCGGTGGACGTTCACAGGTATCGTCAGCTTTTGCACTTAATTCGCCTTGATATGATTGAATAATGTATAATGTATGTTGTCCATGCTTATGATTAATTTATGTTAACCACTTAGGATGTGGCCTGGAGGTGCATGCACTGCAATATCAGTTTGGCTGAACAATATGCAGGAGCATCTAATTAATGGGGAGGATCTTCCTCATTTGGCGACTGTTGTTGTTGTGTAAGTGTTTTCACCTTTAACATTTTTGCAAAGTTCCACATTTGGTCTCACTCTTACTCCTTTTGTCCAAACACACGCTTCCCTTGTGTTTTGGTCAACAAAATAAACCCTTATTATTCTTCGCATATTATATTGATCACTTGGAGGCAGAATTAGTAACTGATAGTAGGTGTTATTTAAATGGATAAAGAGTAAAGAATGAATATAGTGAATACTTGGTTGGTTAAGTTATGAACATGAATCTGATATGTGAGGTGAGGGTAATAGTTAAGGCAGTGGACTTAAAATGGAAATGGTCAACTTTGTATGGGACTATAAAATGGCGTATGAGAAGTTTGGACCCCTGGTATTTTTATTAGATTGGCGTTTAGTAGTCAGAATCATTTGGAAAATATTTGATGTTCTTACTTCTTAGCCACATTAGACTAATCTGTTCCATCTCTACCCCGTAATATTTCAACTCTATTGACTTCTCAATTACATAAGGGCAAATAGTAAGGGTTAAAATATATATCCTTACTCCTAAGTCGGTGGGTCTTGCAACTTGGATAAGGGAAACATATGCATACCTCTAAAGCATCGATTAAGACTGGCAGTTAGAATACTTTTTAGATTTATCACATGTAAACTTAGGTTTGTGATGTCGAATAATTCGAATTTGTTAAACCTAGTATGGCAATAATTGAAAAGGGCTTAATTTCTCTTTCCTTTCATTTTCTTTTCCTGTCTGAGGGGTGGGCATGTCACTTAAGTTCGTCAGTCACTTACTAGAGTTTCTGATAGTTATTTCACTTTTTGCGCAGGCGGGGTCAAATGGAGAGAAGCTCAATAACGCGAGACTTCCCAGTTGCAAAGGTTGCTTATAGTTTGCTAAAAGATGTTTCGTCATCATTCTGTTTTCCTGGGTGGAACAAGGGGCGGATAATCTGTCAAAAGTCCCATCTTAAGCGGGTGTTCTCACAAGCTTCAGAAGAGGATAAAATAGTTAGTTTATGTAACTCTCCTTTTCCTGTACCTGGAACAAGGACATCCTCCATGTCCATGAACAACCTAAATCAAAATGGTAGTTCCAACACAAATGGGTTAAAGTCTAGGAATGATTCAGAACTTTTGACAAGCGGAGTATGAATATGTAATAGATAGTTATCCTTCTTAGAGTTGATGGTTGTTTCTCGTTGAATTTATTCTGTTCTTTTTGCCCGAGAAAACCGTGCATTACCGTAGATGTTTTGGGGCCTCGTCGTCAGTCATGTTCTGCTGCTCTGGGGTGCTGGATATCATATGCTGTTGGTTTGGAACTCCCCATTCCCCAGGGTGATGGCTCAATATTTGTTCAGACTTCAGAGTTCCTCTTCTTTTTTCCTTCTTTCTATCGGTTATCTAGATGTTATCTAGTTCTTTTTTGTCCGTCTATCCCCATTCTAAATATAATTCACGCGTGTACATGAAATCTCCTCCCAAAATCATGGCTTATGGCTTCCGAGACTTGCACTTGGTGTGTTTTTTACCTGACTTTCGTGGTTTACATGCTACATTGTGCGCACATGGAGGGTGGAGTATATTGGTTCTCTAACGTTATTCGAGGAAAAGAGAATAATTTTTGCCAGTGAAATGGAAGACCGTGGCCTCTAATTAAATTCAGTAGCTGCTTCCCTTTTGATTTTCACAAGCTTGCATCAAGATTGGTTCAGGTTGAGTCCCTCAAAGTACTGTATGGTTATAATATGATTGAAGAACCGTTGAATTACAAACTACCAACAGAGCATGAAATAGTTGCTCTCTTTGTTTCAGGTTCAACTTTTCCTGGAGCTTAGGCACAAGTTTTAAGTGAAAAAAGAATAAAATATCGGATAGTGATAAAGTAAGAAAGACGTGCATCTTCGTGGACAAGGAGAGGAAACCCATAGAACTGCAGTAAGTGTGAAAAAGTAAAGCCATTTACAAGGTAGATAGCTATAAACCATGAGCGAAATAACTTAAGTCATCCGTAACATGGACTATATCTCACTACATATTCTGATCAGTCTCAACCAGCATTACAACGGATGATCAGGGACTATATCTCACTACTTCCGGCAAAAAAAGAACCTCAAAACCATTATTCTATCATATGAACCTGTGCTGTCGAGATATGTTTCTAGTAAAACCTGCACGTCTGAGCCGAATCTCCTATATGCAACTCCGAAACAATCATCCTGGGGCTCATGGCTCGCAGCATTTGTATGAATAGGCTTCCGAAGTTCAGCTGTATAATTATTTATCAATCCAATCTTTGAATATCAGCAGCACATACAGAGGTAAGTTAATGGCAGCAATGATGCTCAGAGCTCGCACTGCTTGCAATATTCTCCAAATTATCATCTTAGCTCTTGATTTATGTGTTCTAGCAGGTAATTTTGCCTGACTATCTGATCCCAGTTGTATACTTACATCTGCTGAGTCTTGTTCCATCTGTTTCCTTACATTTGACCGCATCACAGCATTACCCCTGTTGAACAACATGATCTTAAGTTTTGTGAAAAATAGAAAAACAACAGCCACTTTGCAGAGATATGTTCGATCCCACCTTTCAACAGAAGTCCTGTCATTAACTTTTGGAACCGGTTTAGAAGCTTTCTTGATCAGGTGCAATGACCCTTCAGCATCCCAAATTTCTTCATATTCACAATTTTCATCATCATTCTTCTCTTTCGTTCTGATGCTGTTAAAAAGATTTTTAAGACCTCCAGCTAGACTACCAATCTTTTGTGAAACGTGAACTTCGTTCGCTGGCCAGAGGAGGACAATAACAAGTGTTATCGCAAACAGCGATAAATACCTAAAAATTCCATCGAAGTAAACTTAAAGCAAATTCTTTGATCAAAGAAGAAATTTTAACAGCAGCGAAACAAAGCATGGTAGTAGAGCCAAAAGAAACAGGAGAGGAATTATTTTGCCAAGTACCATATATAAATATGTGTTTGCATGGGCAGAAAGCAGAGTTGAGTGAGCACCATGTTTCCTGGAGATCCATTGGGTATTGTAGAATTACTGGCAGATAACAGCATAAATGAAGGATACAGGTTGCCCATCTGCCAGCTTACAGTTCCTACAGTATGCTGCACAACTTCGTTGATCAGCAGCACAGTCTCTTACTACTAAATATGAAAGGATAAAAGCAACTTACGAAATAGGGAGCTTTACCTCGGTTACTGGACCAAGCTTAAGTGTGTGATTAACTGAACACTGATCATGATCATGACCAGAGAGAACTAGTGCCTGCACAATTTTGGAGTTACTTCTCAACTAAAGTGTAACAGATCCGAATTTATTATAGAAGAAACACCATAAGACTCATACAGGTTTAATCAAGTCCAATAGAACGGTTGACGATCTTTTAGTTACGTAATTCTGATACCTGTCAGAGATGATAAACCAACAAGATTGGCATCAATTAGAAACATCCAAAGGACAGTGACTTATCCAAATAAACAATAAAAGTGGCTTACAGAATTTCTTGAGAACGGCCGACTCGGGAAATTCTCTGTCAGATGCACAAACATTGGTGGGAGTAAGATTCATGGGTGGCAAAGGAAATGCGTAGGAAAAGGGTCTTAACATTACCTGATTGATCACAGGTGAAGAGCGAAGAGGGCCACAAGGAGTCCAATCAGGCCGGTACAAAGGGATATGCGTTAATAAAACCCTTGGATTAGAATCATTACCTAAAGAACAGCTTCACATGTCAGTACACTGTATTATCTTCTTGTAAGAGCTTTAGAAAGTTAAGGGGAAACCTTGTTTACCTTTTGAGACATCATTGATGAAGTTCCAGGCGGTGGATGTGAGGTTACCTTGTGGAAGACCTGTTGACGTATTGTTGTAAACAGTTGGTTAAAGGCAACAGAGAAATTTGAGAACAATACTGCAACTAAATCACAACTTTTGGTACTTTCTTTATGGTAGAACTTAGCAAGTTGTGATGAACCCAATCAAAAATGAATGAGTTTTGTATTTTATGAAGCAAAAATCCATTGTTTGGTACCGTAACTTGGCTCACCATCTACCACCATATGTTTTGGATTCTGAATTTGGTAGTGCAGTATTCGAAAAATTCTGACAAACAAGGGAAAACAAATTTGGCAGAAAAAGTCACATGCCAGTCACTATTGACGTGTTATCTTGATTTCCGAGTTAGGCAACAGTTGTTTCCCAAATTGCTAATAAGTTCGTTCATAATGTGCCATAATTTACTTGATTCAATTGTAGTAGCACATTAAGGACATTTTTTGTGAATATGTATGAATTATGCTATACATTTCTGAAATTGAGTTTACATGTGACGACTTGATAGCAAATTTTTTGCCAGGGTACCAAATTTAAAACTTCAAGAAGCTGTCGTACATACTACAAAATACAGGAGCGCCAAACATTTTTCCTTATGTAGTGAGCCAAATACCACAAATTTTCGTGCCTAAATTAATGCAACAAAACATGCAGTAAATGATTGGGCATGATTAGGTCATGCTGACTTCTACAGAAATAATCAGGGCAGTTCTACAGAAACTCCACCCACGATGATATAATTGAGCTCAAACGTTTTTGCAGAAAATTCATTTGTGCTCAGCCAACTAACATACACAATCACAAGACTTACTCCATGCATGCTTCTTATCCAATGCACACAAAAACATATGTGTAACCAATTGACAAATCAAATGTCTGATCATTGTACATTTAAAGTCTGTAGTTATGCACATCGCTAAATGAATCTCACTTGAGATGCAAAAAACAGAAAAGAGAATGGTTGTTTGTACTTTGTGGTGACAGCTTCAAACTGCCAGGAAGTAGAATTATTTAGAAACAAGAAATACAGAATATAGGCATGTTCCTCAAACTTAAAGCTAAGAGATTAACATAGTATAACTCTAAGAATATTATTACCGTCCAAAGTTTGTGCATCAACAGCAATGAAATCCACATTCCCAAGTGTCACTTTGAAGTTCCTAGCACCGAATACTCTCTCATATCGTCTCATAACCTGGATAACATCATGTTAAGCTAAGGGAAAAGAATTATAAAAAAATTTCAGACATTTAAAAACACATGTACTACAGCAAAGAGCTAATTCGAGCAGACATCCCACTGATGTGCACTGATGTCATTAAAGTTTAAAAAACAAAAAATACGGGCAGAAGGAGCGGAGTATGTTTTGTCAAACTTCTTAAAATTTGAATGTTGCAATTGAAGGTAATAAGAAAATCCATTTCCTTGTGTCTATACAGTTATTTATTGCACGGCAACAATGCTCTCCACAGTCCATGGAGTATCTAGACTCTAGAGTCACATGCTAGAGTCAATGTAAAAAATGAACAAAAAGTACGAGGTTGACTCTTCCATTGACAATTTAACAATAAAATCTCAACCAAGGAGCACATTACAAATTTTCAAAATTTGGTCACAGATAGTGAATGCTGAAAGTACATAGACATGTCAATACATATATTGATAGGAGAGGTGAAAAAAAGAGGAAAAAACTACATTAAAGTGTATCACTTTGAGTACCTCTGGCTTTCGGGAGTTCTGAGCTGTATATCCAATATCATGGTTACCAGAGAGGTAATATACTTTAATATTTGAAGTCTCCAGCATGTCCAGGTTGAAAATATGCCCAAGACGGCTATGAGATTCCTTCCATCTATTGTAAAAGCAAATAAAGCATTACCATAGTGCATCAATGAGGATAGAAACCAACCTAACTAGATATTAATCGACCTTGATAGTGTGGCTACAGCAAAAATAATAAGCAAAACGAGATATCAATACATCATACAGAGAACCAAGGATTCAGACAAATTAAAAAGGAAAAAAGAAAAAAAAAAAAAAAAGAAAGAAAGATACAAAAATTAACCAGAAAAGTAGAGAAAAACTTTATTTCTTTTGGTTTTCACTTTTCCATAAAAAAGAAGTAACAAAAGGGGAAAAAAAAACAAAAACCTAGCTTTACCATCAGAGCAGCCTACATGAAGTTTTAGATTATTTGTATAACCAGTTAATAAATTTTGAAACTAGAGTACTGCCAAGGTAAATATTTGCAGGGGTTTAGTTGCTGCTTTTGAGGTCACCTAAATTTAATTATTACGCTGTAACTAAGCTCATAATCTAAAAAAATTACAAATTACAGCACTCTGGAGCTCCATGTAACTCAATAATACTATCTTAGATCAAATTTAATTCTGCACGTACTCTTCATCTGACAGTATGTCACCACCATCAAAGTAATCACCCAGAAACAGAATGGCATCTGGTCCAAAGGGTAACACAGATGAGTGGAAAGCTCTGCGCATATATATATCGGTGTAGAACTGCGCAATCTCAAGAAGCAGTGATTTTCTGGCAAGATGATGGGAGGTACTATCCATAAGCTGTCACAAACCAAGTCCTAGTTATATTTAACTAAAAACATTCATTTGAGCACCTCAAAAGTTGAAACGACCTTTAACCACAATCATATTCTTACGTATCAAAAAAGGTTACCTGAGGGTCAGTAATAACCGCAATCTTCACATAGTCACTATCCACTGCGTTGAGCTGAAATTTTCAAAGAATCGTAAATGCACTTTTTAATTAACTCTCCCCAGATTTTATTCGAAATGATGAGATACGGCTAAAATTATCGAAATGAAGCAGTTAAAATGCACTTTTAATTTGTGCTAGCATATAAATGAAGTTGCGGATTCTATTTCCAAAATGTAAATGATTCTTCACTTTGTGAACACTTGATTTTACAATAGCACTAAACCGAAATAACCGATGCATAGCCAAAACGAAATGTATAATATCAATGTTCCGAAAATAAAACAGATCTGGCTGCACATCAATTATGCAATATCTATCTACAGAACTGAAACAGATGAACAATAATTGGAAACTGTTGAAGATTAAATAGCAAAAGAGAAACAACAAGTGAATAAAAAGATTCGAAGAGTATGTATGTATGTATGTATGTACGTTTACCGGATTTGATCGGGGAAGATGAGGCCAGGAACAAGTCCATAGAGAAGGCACTCGATAGGCAAACCACTCGCCGTAGAGCAAAGTAAAAGCCCATATTATGCTCAAAATTAGCGTCATATTCCACATTTTCTTCTTCTCTGGGCTTCTGTAAAATGAATTCGACTACTCTTTTCCTTCTTCTTCCATTGATTTCTCTGCAGTTTCGATTTTTAGTTACTCCATCTCCCTTTTTAGCTCATTTCGATTTTCGAGCACTTGATTGTCTTTTCTTCTTCTTTCTCATTCTTTCATTAATTCGAGTTCGACTTAAAGCGAATTGAGGTTAATTCTAGACCTAGACGTTTTCAAGTTTAAACTCTACGAAGCAACCTAAGTCATTGTTTTAAGCAAAGTCCAATTACCAATTAACTACATTAACAATTCAATTTATCTTAATTTCTACGTCGATTACAAAAAAATAATAATAGTGACAATAAAGAAACTTTTCTATAAATAAAAATAAATGATGCTAATTAGTTTCTAAAATAGTAAATGCACTCATAGGAGGAAAAATACCAATTCAAAGTGTTTTCAACTATTTTTAAGTCCAACAAAATGTCAAGTTATACACGAGGCTTATTACTATTGGGATCCCTCTTGTAGCTTCAATTCTCAGATTACTCTCTGATAATCTAAAAATTACATTGGAGTCCAAAAAGTCATTTGAGAGTTGACCATTTTATTTTATATTTTGTACCCAAACAAGGCCTTATTCTTAATTAGGCCTTATTGTCACGTTTAGTTTTGCGGTCCAAGTCCAAAAGGAGTTCGGTCCGTTTAGTTTGCGCGGTCCAAGCTCAAAAAGAGTCCAAGTCCATGGAGGAACCATCTAGAGAGATCATGAAGAGCCATGGAGATGGAAACTCTCTAGAACCATCATGTAAATTGTAGAGATTAGGAGCTTGTAAGTAG
>JAYMSP010004560.1:0-15859 GCA_036897095.1 Plantago elongata
GACGGCTTGGGCGTGGGGGGTGAACTACAACAATGCTTGGAATTTGATATCCCTCATACGGAATAGCATAATGGAGATAATAAATCAGAGAATAGATAATATAGAATATCTAGTGACACTGAGCAAGTATCTATGAAACGTGGACAAACATAAAGACTAAATCGTCTTTGCAATCTATTTTAAATGTAACAATCTTTCCAAATTTCTTTCAAGGGTCCATCGGAAAGAAAATGTTACCATTAACCTCACTAGGCCATAAACGTTGGTCTTAAACTATGTACATACAGTTTCACCCTTTAAGGGTCTTCATAAGAGGTGTCTGTGTTTAGTGCGCACATGGGTGAGAAAATGCATTTTGAAATATGTGAAATACAGCTCATAAATACACACTAAAATCTAAAAACCAGTACAGGACTTACTCTTGGGCGTCTGAAACGCTGTGGGGGCTCACGGTTCCTCCTATCAGTAGTGGACCTGACCCTCACAACCTTCGAGTGGATGGCACATGAAACACAGTACTGCATCTTCAGATACAGTTTCGGGAGGGTGTACACTGAATCATAGACAAGAAAAAACATAAGATTATTGAAGAGTAAATTAAAAGGAAAACTCAAAGCAACTTGGGAGAAAATTCTCAATATCAAATTGGATTGATCTTTATTGATTTGATACTGTGAATTTCACCAAACTTCCGTAGAGTTTTTATACTAATCCATATTTATTTGATCACAATCAGGTCAGCTAACATATAACTAATGCAACTTACTATCGAAAGCACATGCTTCCTGCACATCCCTTACAGCAGCTTGCTCAACAATGTTCCTCACAAGAAACCTTTTGATTGCCTTATCCTACAAAAGGTCAGGAGTAACGTAACCACCAAATGCTATATACCTTTCGTCCATTAAAAGAGAACTCAGTGGCTACAATTACACAAGCAACTCATTCAACCATGCAATAGATCATAACTCACACATAACATATCTTTGATCAATAAGCATATACTCCATCCATCCCACACTAAACTTCACATTCACATTGATAATAACAATTGAGACTGGCAAATAAAAAATGTCATGTTAAACAAATAAAAGTACGAGATATATTTTCCAATAGGGAAGTGGAAATGGAAAGTGGTAATCAAGATTGGGATGCGCTTAGCAGTTTTTGTCAATCAAAATCCCCAAGACAGTTCAAACATATGCAGTCAGGCAATCAGTGTTAAAGGTCTAAAACTGAAGCTCAACAGTTAAAAAGGTGAAGCTTTAAAAACACAGATTGACTGATCAACGAGCAGAAACACGACTAAGAAGCAAAATAGACAGTTAGGTAAAACAAACCTTAGGGCAGCATTTGCCACAGTTGGAGCAACGAATGAATTTGGTATGGCCACGGCCATGCTTGTTGCGTCCTCCATTTCTTCTCTTGAACGTCTACAGACAATTTTTTTAACAATATTAACTAAATGGTGAAGCAGCATACGAACAAATGGCTAGGTAGAAAATGGTGGATCCTATTGAAGATTAGATTATTCAGTGTAGGAATACGCAAATTCGAAAATTTAATCCTATCTATCTAATAACCAGATTTGCATTCTATCTATCCATTAATTTCAGCTCATCACAACGATGATTCTTATAAGAAAAAGACACGCCATATCGGCATCTTCATTACACTCTGCCCCAATTCAAGAAAAAGTAAAAAACCATGTTGTTCTACAAAGAAACAGAAAACTGTACCAACACGGTAAATCAGAACGTATACACATAAATAAGAAAACAAGATTCCATTTTGGATGAAGAAGCCAAACTCACCATGGTAGATCAGATTTGAGGAATGAATCGAGCAACACGCAGACACAGAGAGGAGAAAGAGTGGTACACTCACGTTTAGGGTTTGGGAAATCTTATATGGATTGATTTAAAATGGGCCGGACAATTTCGATGTTTTATTGGGCCACGCCTTACATGGCCATATACCACATCTTCTCTTGCTTTTTTATTGGGTTGGGGATAGTGACTTTAAATGAGTCGAGCCGAACCGAGCATCGTAAAATTCTCAATCGAGCCGAGCTCGACCTGTTAACTAGACAAGTAAAGAAAAAAGGCTCGAGCTCGAGTAATATTTAACGAGCTAGAAAACGAAAAAAAATACAAACATTTACGAGCCTTATCGAGTTTATCTATATAATAAATATCAAAACATGTACTTCATCCGTTCTAGTTTCATCTCCACGCACTTCATTTAGATCCGTCCCAACTTCATCTTCACTTCTATTAAATGAAAAATACATCTTCTATTCCTATTGTATTCACTTTTCTTCCTACTTTAATACCATCCCTCTCACTTTATTCACTCTTTTTCCTACATTATCAATCTTTCTCGTACTTTATTCACTTTTGTGCCTGATCCCACGGGAAGATGATTCCAAAATGGAGGGAGTAAAAAAATATAACTTTAATTACTCTTAATAAAGGCTCAATTCGATAATAAATTAGTATGAAGTCGAACTTGACTTGAAATAGCTTATCGAACCTTACCGAATCAAGTCGAGCTAAACCTTGGTAAAGCTTGACTCACATAATACCACTAACCGGGGAGTAACCCAATTATGTTACAAATATTTGTCGGGCTATGTCAACATGAGAGAAGTAATACAAATTGACATATGTGAAACTCGACTCAAATTCGGCTCATTAACTAAACGAATAAAAAAGGAGCTCAAGTTCGATTTGTATGTAACAAGCTCGAACTTAACTAGAACTCGAAAAAAAAAAGTATATATGATCCTTATCAAATTTTAACAAACATAATTTATAAAAAAATATAAATTATTAACATAATTATTTTTAACAACTTTTATTTAGACGAGTCTAACTCGACTCGATAATAAATAAATATTTTTGGCTTAAAATAGTTTATCGGATAAAAGTGAAGTTGAAAGTTGGAGAGCGGGGGACGGAAGTACTGTACATAATTGACGATAACTATGTCGCTTCGTCAATCATCGAGTTCCAATTGACCTTATCAAATCAAATAGCTAAACTGAGAATTTCCAAATAAATGTTTACACCTAAATCCGTCAGCAAATTCTGGAGATGGAGACCTGTAGAACCGAGACACTCTCCCGTTTTCCACCCCCTTTATGATGTGAAAACTGACGCTCAAGCTTCCAACAGTGGACTAGACGATGGCACATCAACCAAAGATGTTGAGTAAGTACAATTTTCATTTTCGTTTTTTTTTGTTAATTATAGATTTTCCTGCTTTGATTTCAGTTCTCTAATTCAATCAATCTATGTAATCTTTGTATATGCTGATGTTCTTATTACTTACTATTTACTAGGTAGGTTATATGTTTGTGTAGTGTGATCATATTAAGTTGCATGAAGATTTTCCTATTCATCCCTTGTGGATTGTTTTTAGAGTAAGTCATTTTTCGATACGGAATCGGACTGAATATAACAATTAGTTAAGATTTAGAGTTGGTGTTATTGATCAGGAGTTGCTGAATGTCAGGAAACAGATAAATGCTAGTGGCTTTGCAAAAATTGTAGTGAATACAACTGATACTTAAGGGGGTTGTGTTGAATAGAGATTGTCATTTGTTATATTGTGAGCAGTCACGTTTATATTTGGAAAGATTGGAAGTATCATTAAGCCTTGTATCTTAAGCAATCACGAAGCTGGCAGTGGCAGAACTAGTCAAGTCCCTGTATTACCTCTTAAATGGTTACCTAAAAAGCCCTGAGATACACATTAAACGAAACCATGTCAAATTAAAATGATCTCTCAACGATGCCATATACATCTGGAAGCTAGCCCTGAAACTCCCAAAGAGACCATCACCACCCAAACCTGGATTTGTAAGCCACCGTTAATTTTCTTACCCAATTTCCTAACAGATCATGTGACGGGAAGTTAAGCTTTCGGTAGAAGATGGAGTATTGCTACCCTTAGTGGTACCTACACAGCTATGAAACAGTCTTATGTACGCATCATGGACAATGTTCTCATAACAATTGAATTTAATGTGTTTCCTTGTAGGAAAGTCAGTTTTGAAAATACTTCTATTAATTAGATGAGTGAGATGTTTTCAATCCGCAGTTTTTTATTGTACTGCTTTCATGGTTAACAGAAGTGCAGATAGTCATTAACAAAAAGTTATATATTGCTATCATGTTTTCAATTGACTGTATGTTGCAGTGACTCTTCTGTTGTGCAAGATTAAGCCATGATTCTCTGATGTCCAAAATGTTTCCTCATCTAATATGTCATATGCCATCTTGGTATTGTACCTTGTCCTTATGTTTTGTTCTATGTAAGAGTTGTGTTAGATGTTTAATTATGATAAAACTATTTTATCTTACCGTTTCTTGCACTTCTGTTAAAATTGTCTTATGTCTTCTAATTGTACAATCCAGTGAGGACAATAACTTAGGAGCATATTTACTACACCATGAAATTAAGCAACCAGCCTTAAAGTTTCTCTTCAGTCAGGAGCCCAGAGCCATCAGAATTGGTGCATCTCACATTGGCAACCGTCATTGCAGTTCCCAGTCTCATACTTATGATGTAAAGAACAAGGTGAGCACTTGCATATGCTATCTTGTTATCAGTAGGCAAGGGACACTGGAGTTTCTTTCAAGACGAGTTTCATTTTTTCTTTTGTGTTGTAGCAGAAGCTTTAGACTGATGATAAAATACATCCGAAGCCACTTAAAATTTTCTCATGCCCAATGAAAACATGGCACACTGTTGTTCTTTTATCTCTCTTTTCCAGGAATGACTTCCTATTACAACACCTAAGTATTCTCCATTATCAGATGTTGCCTTTTGCAGATGATGTATGTTATCTCTATACCTGCTGCATGATCCATGCCTCATAGTCTAAATTTTTTAACTACGCTAGTCTCTTTGCTTCTTCTCCCCTGGTCCATTTCAGTCATTTTATCTGATTTGCAGTTTTTGGCTTCGATTCCCAAATTTGTAAAGATAGTTGAAGTTGGTCCACGGGATGGACTGCAAAATGAAAAGGAGATTGTACCTACTGAGGTTAAGGTTCAACTAATTAAGATGCTAATCTCTTCTGGGCTGCCTGTTGTCGAGGCTACTAGTTTTGTCTCACCAAAATGGGTACCTCAGGTAAAGTAGCTTATTGTGATTTTGTGAAATTCCAATTAGAGTGTCATTGTAGCTGCTGTTCTCTTGCAGTTTATGATGCTCTACCATCCTTTGAGAGATCTTTTCTTTAGTTTTAGCATTATGACAGATATCCTAATTGATACTCTTATTACTTTCTTTTGTTCTTATTTTGTTCTCCATGGCCTTGTGAATATACCCCACCAGAGGCCTATTTCTCATCACTTACCAATCTCAACACCTACCAAATTACTCTCTCTGTGTGAAGTTTCCAAAATTAAGGCAAAAAGAGGATCCTTGCAACTTATCTGCCAGTCCTCTCATTCACAAACTTGATTGTAGTCCAATAATCGTCAAATAAATATTCTTCTAAAATTCGCCATGTGCTTCTGGGAACTTTGAACTATAAAAAACACAGTCGGGGAACAAGTCTTAGCTGTTCTAATCAAGTCTTTTTCGCTGATGAATTCTATCTTCATGTTCAATACTTAGTGTGACTCTAGATATACCCATTAGCTGTAAAATGCTGTCCAAGTGCCCTTTCTAAAGATATTCAAACCATAGCTATTAATCTCCTCTATAGCCTGGCAGGTCACTCTAGTGATGGGTTACTAATAAAATACTTCTAGCACCCTATTTCGGCAATATTTGCGCAAAGTAGCGGGAAAGTATACATCACAGCTAGAAAATCTTTAGTTGAGAACCTCAAAAGTCCTTTTTGTTCATGTGCTTTCGTAATCTGTATTCTTTATTATTAGAAATTTTATTATCTTGCTTAGTTTACTTTGCCCTCAATTTCATGGGCTATTAAAAGTAGCTGAAATTATGTTTCTCGAGTATTTTCTGCCGTGACATCTTTTCTGTAATTTTTGGGAATATGTTAAAGATAATTATATGACCTTATGTGGTGTTGTACCAAGGATTTGTGGTTTTGTTATACAATTCCTTTCGGTGTATATATGTAGCTCCAGTTCTCGGCACTCTAATAAGAATATCATAGCAGAACTTATACTCAGTTATTATGTAATGTAACAGTGGGTTGGAGTTCTAGTTATCCTTATTTATAATATGGATTGTGAAACAAAAGTATTGAGAATGCTGATGTGGGTTTATAGCTAAGATTCTGTAATTATAACACAATAAACTTGAGCTGTTTTTTGTAACAGCTTTCACATTAATTTCAACTAATAAAATACTACTAAAAATAGTAACCACATTGTCTCAAATCTGTCCACACACTTTTGCTGTCATAAGTTGATCTTTCGAAATTTTAGATTTGTATGATATGTTTTCTTTCAATCACAGGTTACGTTGGTGGTGAGGATATCTTGCAGTGTTGTTTTCTAATGTTTTTCAATTTTTAAACAAAATGCCAGCTAGCCGATGCAAAGGATGTCATGTCAGCAATTCAAGGCATTGGACATTCTAGATTTCCTGTTTTGACTCCAAACCTCAAAGTAATGCTTTCACGTAGTCCTTAACATTCATAGAGAACTGGAATCATGTATTTATTTTATGTGAATGAGATGACTTTGTGCTAGGGTTTTGAGGCTGCTGTGGCAGCTGGAGCAAAAGAAGTGGCTGTCTTTGCTGCGGCATCTGAATCATTTTCGCGGTCTAATATAAATTGCAGTATCGAAGATAGTCTTGCTCGTTACCGTGATGTTGCAACTGCTGCTAGACATCATAATATTCCTGTCCGCGGGTATGTGCTTTTGTCTGTCCATTTCCGTCTTTCTGCAGTAGTATGTAACTTCTAAAGCCTTATCTTGAATGATCTTGTTGACTTTGCTTCCAAGGATTTGAATGCAAAGTGTGTATGCTGATATTTTGGGGCATCTTGGTGTGCATTGCCTTGCACCAAGATATACCAGTTGTTTCTGGCGATGTTAGTACCCAACCCTTTTGCCTATCTAAATATTACGTATAGTACAGAAAAATTTGACACAGCAAACTATATGTCTGTTAGTGGATTAAATCAACATTCAATTATCGACCATCACAATGATATGTCCTTTTGTTCTTGGATTTCAATTTTGAAATATCTATATCTAGTAAAACATTGAAGTGCCTAATATGGCCTCTGGGAAGGCGTGCTAATGAATGAAAAAGTTGTGTAGTCATTTTGCTGCTGTTATCGCCTGTTTTTTGGTATAAATCATTATCTATTTGGATGCCATAATTTGTTCGATTTCTCTCGTATAATGATCTTCATATGGTTTTAGCAATTACATTAGAATACTGACAGATATTCAAACTTTAAATTGCTGGTGCATAATTCTGGCAGATATATATCATGTATTGTGGGCTGTCCAGTTGAAGGAGCAGTGCCTCCATCAAAAGTAGCATATGTCGCACAAGAGCTTGTTAATATGGGTTGTGCTGAAATATCTCTTGGAGATACAATTGGTGTTGGCACTCCTGGTAATGCAAAATGTGTCTTTTATTTGGGATTTCATGTATGAAATAGCTCATAGAAGCTAATTGCTTGTTGGACGTGTCTCAACTTCTTGTTTATCTCTCTTACACACACACAGACACGCACATGCACTAAGTATACTATTTACTACATATTAGTTGACATAATTAGTATCTAATTTAACACTAAGAAACGTGAATTCCCCATGAATATTGGTTCATGAGAATTCATTGATTGGAGTTATAATGCATTCTCTGCACACAATTATCAATCTTTATGCCATTCAACTTTTCTTTATCATTACTTATGCTACTTGTTTCTAGTAATAGATCATTTATTGTGGTTATCTCAGGCACTGTCATTCCAATGCTTGAAGCTGTTCTTGATGTTGTTCCTGTAGAAAAACTTGCTGTACATTTTCATGACACTTACGGACAAGCCCTTTCAAACATTCTCTTGTCACTTCAAGTGAGTTACCATGCTTTACGGGAAGGCAAATTAAGCATTTCTTTCTGGACTACTTATTAGGATCGATGGATTTTTCACGAGTCATGTAAATATATAAGTTGAAGTGCCATGTTTCATTCCATGTTCTTGCCCTTAGTTCAGTTCTGTTCTGTACAGATGGGTATCAGCACAGTAGATTCGTCTGTCTCAGGCCTTGGTGGTTGTCCATATGCAAAAGGTGCTTCTGGAAATGTTGCTACAGAGGATGTTGTATACATGCTCAATGGTCTAGGAGTTCAAACAAATGTGGACCTTCAGAAGCTCATAGTTGCTGGAGATTTTATTTCTAAACATCTGGGCCGGTCTTCTGGCTCAAAGGCCGCAATTGCATTGAGAAGAACCGTGGCTAATGCCTCTAAGCTTTAAGGTACTTCCTGATGCCCCCTCTGTCTACACTTCTAGACAATTGTGGCAGTTGTATGATTTGGGGTTATAGTTATTTGTTTTTCACTCTCCTGGTCAGTATTGATGCGGTGTTTTGCACAACTATTATGATAACCATCATTCTAGTTGACCTTCACCAATTCCCATGTACATAAACATGACATTACAGTTTAAATTTAAATGGTTTGATGAGATAGATGCAAATTTACTAGTGAGCACAAAAGGTACTATAATGAGAAAAAAAACTACAATGTCACGAATAATTTGTAAATTTTGGCACAGTTTGAATACGTTAACATGGACGATGAAAAATTCCGGTCCAGGCAATGATTGTTTCAAAAACATTTTGGAAAGCCTTAAAAATATAATACTTCATCTTCTTGATTTATCCCCTGCTTTCAGAAACATAAATTGGAGTTGCAACTCAAACACCAGGACATACTTCATAGTAATCAGAAAACTGTTGGCATGATAGTCTTGAAACCATGAATAGAAGTAGAACAGTCACGGAAATAATTCTGATTTCTGATAGGAAATCGTCCTCTAGATTCCAGGTGTTCCAAAATACCAAAATACCCAAAAAAAAAAACCAACTGAACCAAGAGAAAGGTTCGGTTTTCGGATATTTTGGAATTTGTACCGAGAAAGGCAAATTTTTGGTTAACATGTCAACTTTTAGGTGATTTTTACATTTGTTTTTATCAGTTTCTCAAAAAAATTAAAAAAAAACTACTACAAGTAATTCATCCAATGTGACAAGTAAAGAAAATATCCAAATGTCATCTTCTCTTAATCCAAATATAATTGGAGTACTGGACTGAACGAAATTAAATTAAACTGAATTGTAATTAAAAAACTATAAAGTATTATCAAACTGAACTGAATGAATTTAAATTGAATCGAATTGAATGGAATGTTGTTACCCCTACTTGGTACTAAACAATTTGCCTGAGGTAATTCTTGACGTCGTAAATTAGGTCGTTTCTAGATTAATTCTTGAAAAATACCTGATTTTGTTAAATATTAGAAAATGCCATAATCCTCAAATACAATTGTGTGACATACACTAGTTTAACGTTGTCTTTTCTATTGTATATGAAATTCAAGTGTTTACTTGGACTTTGCTCCTTTTCCTTAGAATTGATATATCTAGGGTGTGCATTCAGATTAATCCGATCTGATCCGAATTTCGCACCACCTTATAGTCAATCTGAAATTAGGTCTGAAACTTGGGCATTTGAGATTACATTATGTTGTCTGTCACCCAAAATGCAATAGCCAACTAGTATGTCCTCCAAGTGGTCTCGGACTAGTTAGAAACATTCCTTGTTAGAATATTCGGAAAGGGAAAGGACTAGATGTGAGAAAAGGCCATGGCTACAAATATTCATTCCTTGTTGCTTATACTCAAAGGGGAAATGCATTAAATTACCAGTGGAGTGGTGGAGACTAGAGAGTATCATAAATTTACCAACAACTTTCTCAGAGAAAGATACTCAGACATGTCTTCATTACTCCAACAAACCACATTTACTCCCATTCATACTCACCACTGCTACAACATTTAAACTCATGCTGAGACATGGTTGTCTTTAAATATGTTGTTAACGAAATTCATATATATGTAATTTGAAAAAACAACAATCTTAATAACATAGACGTTTTGATTAACAATGTTGATGATTTTCTTAATAATTCATGTGTGTCTGCATATAAACTATCTAACAACCATATCTCAGAAGACATACTTTTAAATTCAAGCTTTGTAAATTGAAAAAAAATGCTATTACATAATTTCTTGAAAATACTTCCTGTACATATGCAGAGGAAATTCAGGAAATTCAGATGCAACACTACTATAGAGGTTCAGATTAGGAAAGAAAAGAATTAGAAAAAAGCTTTAAAAGATTACAAGGATTCAAAAAAAAAAAAAAAAAAAAGAGCCTGGATTACAAAATCAAGAACTGACATTTTTTTTCTGTATGACTGCTTATCTGTTGTGGAGAGGATTTGATCCTGCGTATACTCTCCTCTTCTCAGCACCAAAAGTGTTCTTTTGTTTCCTCCCAGGTGGTGCAACAACAACATTCTTGAATTGATGATTTTTGACACAACAATTTGTAGCAGAATGAACTCTTTTGCCATCTGCAAGAAATGGATTCTCCAGAAGCACAATCATCATCAGCAGCACAAGAATGAAGGACCAGAAAACAAATCCTCCTCTTAATCCCATGTCAACTCTTTCTTCAAGTTTGGTTCTGTAAAAGGAACCTTGTTGGAATTGTAATTATATCTTTTGCATGGGCCTTGAAAAAAATTTGAACAATTGTTTACTGGGATCTCAAATCCAAATATTATTCAGAGTTGAGAGAAAAGGAAGGAAGTAGGAGAGTAAGGGGAAGTGGTTGCTGAATAACATTAATACTATCTAGTTCATAAAGCAATAGCAGCTTTAGAAACAAACAAATGCAAGAAAGAGGCAAAACGTTTGGGTTTCAGAGTCATGTGAAGCTACCAATTTTTGGAGGGTTTTAGGAATTTGGAGTGCCTAGATATGTAGGAAAATGGTTGGTTCGGTTAGAACTAAGACGTTTGTTGGTTTAGGTGGTAATGGACTTGAGTTCACTTATGTAAAGTTATGAGTTCGAGCTTTATGGATGTAAAACACATTATTTGGAGAGACGCCTTTAAGGGGTTTGTCAATGCTCGATTGGATTAGTTGCATAAACAGATATTAATGTGAGAAAAGAAAAGGTTAGGTCCATTCAAATTGGTTTGTCCGGTACATATGTATTCATTACTGCATAAAAGATGACAATGAAGTGCAACTCAGTAGGTAATATATTTCAACTCTAACCAATAGATTGTGGTTCGAGTCAATACTTTACCGCTAAAAAATAAAAATAAAAAATATTGCATAAAAGATTTGGTTAGGTTGGGTCCATTATAATTGGGTCTTTGTTTGAATTTTGAATTTATTATACTATTTTTTTTTTAAAGATGTTTTTTAATCTTCAAATGAAATAACAATTCAAAATTTATGTGCGCACGATTGATGATAAAATGTGTATAATAGAGCACCTCCTGAGTAACTGTCCGACCCAGAGAGTCGTGCCACGACGTGGAATGGGGTGAGATGTTACAAAACCACACCGACTATAAATTTGTTGTAAAGTTATATTTATCACGTTATAACATATTTAATTTAAGTTGAGTATTTAGCCGTATAAATTATAGATTATTTGACTAAAGTTATAATAAATAATTTTGTCAAATAGTGTAGTGTCTACCCAGTTATAATAAATAATTTTGTCATAGTGTAGTGTCTACCTCTTAACCCTCTGAAAGAATAGTGTGAATTCATATAAACTATTGATTCGATGTGCTTATAGGCTATAAAATTTTCGAATAATATATAGTTTTACAATAATAATTATTAATTTAATATTATAAATGCATTTATGAGAGTTATATTTAACTTGTCTTTATTCTTTCTAGTCGATTTATAAATTAGTTTTCATTAACTCAAATACGCACATTGATTACTTACTCACTTAAAATTTCCAACCACAACATTATTTAGTTATAAGAACGTGAGTAAATTTATAATTAAATTTAAATATTTAACAATAATTAAATTACTATTCATACTTACATTAATCATTTATTTATATTATTATACTCATAAAGTTTGCAGGCTTCATTGCAATAAGTAAATCTTGAACGCACATGCAAACATTTAAATTTATAGTAGTCTGGAAACCTACAAATGCAGCCCATTCAATTATTATTAGAATTAATATAGCGAAAAGTTGATTTGGAATGTTGTCGTTCTCCATGACACTTAGCTTAATAAGAAGAAGCAAATACAATGTCTTTGTGCAAACAGCGAACATCACGATTTTGAAAGTGTTTAAATTGGTAAGCATGCAAAATAATCGTAAATAAGTTGGTTTGTATCAATGTTAAAAAGATGTAAATGATCCAAAACCTTCCCTCTTACCGCACTACTCCCAACTTCTTAAATATTACACAACGTATTTGTTTGTCCCTATTGGTAGGAAGCTGGATACATGCTATGAGGATCGAGACACTGTCCAATCCGAACACATCGACAGATTAAATGCCGATACTATTATAAGTTGCCGTGCAATTTTCAACTGTTGCGCGCGCTTTCAGTAGACGAAGATGCTAAAATTCATTGAGATGCTGCTGTTCAACACTGCAGATTACAAGCAGGTTAACTAATAGTTCTAGCTGAGCCTAACTAATGAATTTGTCTTTGTCATTACTCCGGTTTTGGCTGGTGGAAGTGGCTTCCCTCCAACAAAAGATCTGAACAGAACAAGTGATCTCTCAGGTTGAGAAAATGGTGCTTCATGAGAAGCTCCTCTGATAGTGGCAAATGACAAGTAGTCACCATATGTTTGTGTCCAACCACCAACCTGTAGAACCGATTCTGATAACAATCAGACCTGGTATATATTCACATATTGGTTAAATTCAAAAGTTTAACATATGTAATACTCACCTGCCTTTCCTCAAACCAAGCACTGTAGGGTGATGTTGTGTTCAGTCCCATTTCTTTGGCTAGTCCATTGACAAGCATTCGAGTTCCAGTAAGCGGTAGAACAGAATCTTGATCACCACTGTCAAGATTTATATAAAGAGATTGATTCAAGTAAGCTGAGAAATTCTCATGGTGACTTGATATCTTAATTATGCTGGACAATTCAGAGTCACAAGTGAAGATTTTGGTTTTGCTAGTTTGGGCTTGTATGAGGCATGCTGGTTATACTAGTACTATACTCACCTGTAAACTAATACTCGAATGCCAGCCTTGACCAGTGAGCCCAAGATGCCAATAGTCGGTATTTCTAGGTTTTGCATCTCGTAGTGTAGAACACTGCAAAGAATCGAAATGAATCAGAAACAGTGGAAGGAAGCAGACTTTGTGAAGACCATTCAAATTTGAGCAAAGTTGAGTTAGTGTTATGCTATGAAAGAATTTAATAGTATCTGGGATGCTGAATTTTTTGCTAGATAGTTTTCACAGTATGGATCACATTACTCGCTGCATATGCCCCAGGATTCGACTCCAACAAGATGAGCATGGAGTGCCTGCTTCACATCTTCTCTGTTTAGGTACACAGTCGTTTCATCCTCAATGCAAACATCTATACCTGATTTGTCTTGCTAATGTAGGGAATTCACATTAGTAAAACAATAATCAGTGGATGAAATAAGGTAGTAAGAAACATGAATACTGTCCGGAGAACGTTTTAACTTACCATGCTATTCAAAACCTCAGATTGCATCATCACAGACGATAAGCACACATCCAGTGTGACATCATAGGAATTTATATATCTGCTCATCTCCGATGAAACTTAGTGTGCGACACGCCCGCAAGCTAGTGTGAGTGATCCTACTTGGGCTTGTCTTCTAACTTGAGAGTAGTTGCAAACAAAAGTAAAATCAATGTATGTTGCATCAGATATCAAGCCATGAGACCATAAGAATTCGGCCCGGTTGTTGAAATTTGTGTTGAACTCCAGGAGGGGATTTCCAATCTGATTTTACCATCCAACCAGCAAAAGGCCAAGACAGTTAAAATGGTGCTTTGTTTACGATGGAATGTTTCTTTTCATAAGTTATACTCACTGCAATTCCTTTGAGATTAATCTTTGCTTTGGATTGTATAATGAGATTTGCCAACTGTGGAACATAATGCCCTGTTGATGAACAAGAATATGTATTCTTAACAAGTTCACACTGAAACTCTTAACAAACTACTACCTCTATCAGAATGTACAATATTCAGCATAATCGAAACATACCACCGTAACTTTCTCCCGTGATGAAGATATCAATGTTCTTGTATTCTGGGAATTTGTCCAACCATTTCTGCAGGAACATAAGGTTGTCCCTAGCTGAACAACATCAATATGTCATCACAAGTATTGAAAGAGAGGTTATTCATAATATATTGTACTAGTTAGGCTCTGTTGTCTTCGTCTGGACATAAATGATCTGAATAGAAATGAAAATCTAAACTGATCAGAACGGAAATTAATCGTTCTTTAGAGTTTAGACGAAGATAACGGAGCCTTACTGCAAACATTTTGGAAAATTGAAGTAGACACACCTGTCATATCATCATTAACAGAATCATAGAAAGATTTATTGCCAGAATAAGAGAAGCCAACTCCAGCAGGTGACTCCAAATACAACATGTTTGCTTCTGTAAAAGACACAAAATCTACAGTTGACACTACACTGTTGAATGGATAATGGAATGATGAACAGGCAGCATTAATTAAGCATATGATTGTTACTACCTTTATTCCAACTGTACTCATTTTTAACCAAAGCATTTCCCCTTGGCTGAAAAGGACCATGCTCACCAAAAGCTCCAGCACCAATAGATGAACAACCAGGCCCTGAAAAACAAAGTAAAGTGCCCTTTAACAGCCTTTCAAAGTGCTTTCCTTGGCACTTAAGATCTTTGAAAATGGACTCATTCTTAATCAAGATTTCAAGTCTTAATGGTAAACCAAACTTATCCAATAACCAAGAACATAGCATAACATAAACATTGACAACGAAGCGCAACTTAGTTGATAACATAAACATACCTCCATTTAACCAGAGAACAAGAGGCTTTGAGGCAGGAACAGTGGCTTCTGCCTCAACAAAGTAATAAAAATACTCTCTTTTCTGCTTTTCATCAATGGTGACATAACCTGCATATTGCTTAAAACTGACCTTTGGTTGGCCAGGCAAGCTTGTAATTCTATCACCTTCATTGCTTGATGCTGATGTTATATGGTATATCTGTGATAACATACAAGTGAAAATCAAGAACAGCATAGGCCATGGCTGAGATTTCACCATGGATAACTTGCTGTTTGAGGAAAAAGATAGTGGAAGCTAGTTAAAGAGAAAAGTGAGATTGTAGATAAGTAGTACTGTAGACTGTTGTAGTGCTGCAAAACTTCAAATCTACCACTTGACTTTGCTTAATAGATAGGTGTTCACTGTTAAGGTAATCAATCAAGACTAAGATTAATAATTATGTGGTTGTTTGTCTTGTACTCACGTTGGTGGATTTTATATTGCTCACAAGAGATGATTTATATAGTAGTGCTCACAAGTTGCTTTGGACCTGCTGCTGCTGCTCATCACTTGGTAGTGTTGGTTGGTGAATATTGCCTCTATTCCTAACTTATATTGCGGTGCTCACAAGAACTCATATTGTAATTCTTTTCCGATGAAGTTACGGGCTAAATACACTTAACACAAAGTATTTAAAAGAAGTACACGACATAAATTCATAAAATGTCGTAATTCCGAAAATTATGTGTTAATCTATATATATATATATATATATATATATATATATAT
>JAYMSP010004561.1:0-15856 GCA_036897095.1 Plantago elongata
TGTATGCACTCGATGAATATTGCAGACTGAGGTGGAGAAGAGGATCACAGAAAGGATGGAGACCGATGATCCGTTGACTGTTGAAGAGCAGGACATAATCTTCTTACAAGTCAACCCACCAGACGAGAGGAATCGAGTTTATGGTGTGGGTAGTCGAGGAAAAAAAGTTGCGTCCAGCTTTTTCATTGGTTAGTCCACCGGTTCACAAACTACCGGTCGTCATTACACACAGGAAGAGGTCGATAACATTGTGAACCCTCTCCAAAACGAGATTGATACGCTGAAGAGTACAGTTGAAACTGTCCAGGCCCGTATCGATCGTCAGTTAGAAGAGATGAAACGGATGATGGAACTCTTGACCCAAGGTCGTAATTCGTCTAATGATGCTCCTCCTTCTTCTTCATAGTTCTAGGTTTTACTATCCGAATACTACTGTTTCTATTCATTCAACTCGTTATTGTTCAGGATACTTACTTGTATGCAAATATTATATTTTAAATTCATTTATGACATTTTTTGTGCAATCCAACATTCTTTTCTGCATTTACAATTCTATTGGGTGATAATCAGGTTAAATACAATCGAATTAGGTATTCATGAAATAAAAAATAAATAAAAATCTGCCCAGTTTAGCAACAGATAACATTTATCCGTCGCTAAATCCCCCCCGGATAACTTATCCGTCGCTAGAATCTTAACAACGCCCGTTTTAACGACGAGTGTTGTTATCCGTCGCTAGACGGTCTAGCTACGAATCGTGCCTGTTCTAGCGACGGATAAGCGCGTCGCTAGAACAGGCGATTTTTGTAGTGATTTCGGATTGTTTCGAGTCGAATATTGAGGTAATTTTATGCAATGCACATTTTTAATATAATATGCAATGATACTTTGTTACTGTTGAAAGTCTATTTGTTCTAACTTCTAACCTGTGAAAGACTTAATTAGAGCTTTACGATTTTGAGTTTAAATTGACAAAGAACATGAGGATGTAATTAGTTTGTCACTTAATATGCAATATGCTTCAGGAAAATGTATCAGATTATCATATTTGTAGTCCTTTTCATTTTAATAATCGTGTTTCTTCTTATATTGTATTTTTATCTCAGGCCTGTTAATGAATATAATGTTGTTGCAAGTGAATTATTCAATGGTTTATGAGGAGTTTAAAGTCATATTCAAACAATTGATAGATTATACACAATTATACTTGTAAATGGAGAACGTATATTAATATGATTTAACTGCTTGATGAACTTAATGCAATTTATCCACACCTACATTTACTTTTAATTTTTTTAAATCGAGTACTAAAAGGTACAAGTTTGTTGGATAAACTTTAAAAGTCATCATTTTTAGTAGATTGAAAATTAAGTGAAAGCAAAGAAACAAAAATCATTCGTAAAATGTTGCGATCATTCTAGTTTTATAATAGTAGCATTCAAGATTAATGTCCATAGAATCTTCTTATTGAGGTGAATTCAAAAATATGTTTAAAATATTTCTTTTAAATTTTTGTAGATAAAATTATATGAGATTTAATAAAAGAGATACTTCATGTTCAACCAACTTTTCTACAGTATAATAAAAATCTTGATTATACTATAACTTTAGTTTATTCCCTTTACATCAACTAGTTATAAGAGGTTCATATTTTAAACGGTGTCCTCTAGTAATGAAATGCATTGTGATACTTGTGAGTTGCGTTAAATCTAATTCGGGTCATTTCAGATCGTTTGAGTATGCGTCGGAAGATTCGGTCAATTATAATTCGGGTCATTTCAGATCGAATGATTCTGAGTCAATTATAATTCGGGTCATTTCAGATCGAATGATTCTGAGTCAATTATAATTCGGGTCATTTCGGACCAGATGATTTAGGTCAATTTGGATTTGGGTTAATTCGGGTCGGGTCATTTCGGATCAATTCTAAACTTGGGTCATTTCGGATTGGGTGGTTTCAGGTCAATTCTAATTTGGGTCATTTCGTATTGGGTCTATTCATATCATTCTAATCGGGCCGCTTCGGATACACCAGGTCAATTCGTGTTTCGGGTCATTTTCGGGTATTTCAATTTCGGGTCATTCTCGGATTCGCACCGGATCTCGGGTCATTTTCGATCATGGCGAAGGTGATAATTTCGGATCTACTCTCGGGTTCGGGTTGGGTCATTTCGGAAGGGGTTTCGGGTTTGGGTCAAGACTGCCGGGTATACTCAAAGCCGTGCAAAACCCACATAAATCATATGTAGATTCCAAATCTGGAAAAGCGGTTCTTTAGGAGGAATGTTAACGCATGACGCATTTTTATATATTACAAACAACACCACAACTATTGTAATTCATAAAATAGTCCTATAATTATAAATAATTATAATTTTACCTACAAAAACATCTAAACATGTTTATTGATCTAATCATAATATTCCAAAAAAAAATCGAAACAATTACATTTGAGTCCACAAACTTACAAAATATCAAATTAAAATCTTGAAAAGTCATTTTTACCCCTTTCAGATTATTGAGTTTTGGAAGTTGCCAAACAATAACAATTTTTGACAAATTATAATCCCAGTCCCTGGATCTCTAATTTCTTATTTGTCACTCATAACTAACTTTTTAAAAAAGCTCAAATACGCCCTCAAACTTCTATTTCAATTTGTAAAATATCCCCTACCTCTATTCAAAATTAAATTTATCCTTTGAACATCAAAACTGAAACCCTAACACTTAGTATGGGTATCGGGTTGAATTTGAAATTAGCTATATACAACTCTGATTGCTTTATTATATCTCAAATCGAGATGTGTAGCAACTCCAATTGAACTGCATAACAACTTCCAGCAGTGTTGTATAACTCCACTTAGAGCTATATTAAGCTCTAGATCAGCTGAGCGCCGGTGGAGCTATATTAGAATAGGAAAACAAAAACAAAAAAAAAAAAAACAAAAAAAAGAAAAAAAGAGAAGGAACCATGAAGAAGAATAAATTCGTTGGAGGAGAAGAAGAATTTAAGAAGAGAAGTAAGTTGGATGAAGAAGATGATGATGTGTTAGTTGTAATCTTTTCTTTATTAAAAACTGTTTTGTTGTTGCATTTGAAACGACCTAATTAAGCTGGTTAAGGGATAAAATGGAAAATAAAACAAATATAATTGTCCGACTAAGTGCTACTTTTTCTGGTCTTTTAAAAACTTTCTAGCTTTCCTTTTTTGACGTTACATTAGAAACTTCCTAACCCATAAATGAAAAGTTTTTATCCCACTAATTAATTTTTTTTATTATATCTCTTTCCTAATCCATCATCATTTCATTCAATCTCTCTCTTACTTTATCATCTGCTTACAACTTTACCAACATAATACCCCACACAAATAATTATTCTATTATTTTTTCATAATATTAGATAAAATAACCCCATAGGAAGTTTTTAATGGACCGGAGGGAGTATTTCTTAGTGTGTTTCATATAAATAAAACACACTAAGAAATAACACTTAGTCGGAATAAGATGCTTATAAAAGTATTATCGTTGAGATTGAGGACGGTGTTCGGGATAGTAATTGGACGGAATCAATCGACTTTTTTGTTCGGTCGTAATATTCTTGATGGTATTGTAGTTGCCAGTGAGGTGGTAGACGAGGCAAGGAAGAAGAAAAGAAAGATGTTCATGTTTAAGATAGACTTTGCAAAAGCATATGACTCTGTAAGTTGGAGGTTTCTCTTGGATATGCTGAAATTTTTGGGCTTTTAGTGACATATGGTGTCGGTGAATTAAAGAATGTGTATCGATGACAAAATTTTCCGTCCTATTGAATGGCAACCCATCTAGTTCATTTAAATTGGGAAGAGGTCTTTGTCAAGGTGATCCTCTTTCTCCGTCCCTCTATTTTGTAATTGTGGAGGGGTTGAGTTAATTTAGGGAGAAGGCGTGTGCATTAGGGGGTTTCGCACCGATTAAGATTGACAGAGATGAGGTGGTGAAAAATCGAGCCCGAAAAGTGAAAATGCCAACGTGCAAATAATAATCCAATCTGAATGGGAATTGTGGCAAATAAAGCACCCACCCCACTTTATCCATTCCCTTTTGTGGCCTTCAACCGGTAAATGCCTGGTGCCATTAAAATTACAATCATTTTTACCAGAAACAAAGAAAAGGAAGAAAGATCTCCTTTTTTATTTCGAATGAATATTAGCTAGCTCAACATTTACATTCTATTCATTCATCTAATGAAAATTTTGTTAATCACTCACAGCGCATGGACGACACCCTTAAAACCAATTGCAAGGTTTCTCTTATTTCTTATCATCAATTGATTGCACTTGGGGTTTATGCTGGTTAAAAATCTCATCCTTTTCTTTTGTAATTGACAAGTAGCTGACTAGATAAGCTATTGATTGTTGTAGGATTACTACAAGGTGTTAGAAGTTGACTATGATGCCACTGATGACAAGATCCGATTCAATTATCGAAGACTCGCATTGGTTTGTGTTTTCTGCTTTTTTTTTTTTTTTTTTTTTTGGAATTCTTGTTCTTGTTAAAGATGGTGACTTTACTTAGTTTGTGTGTTTTTTGTTTTGCAGAAGTGGCATCCTGATAAACACAAGGGTGATACTGCTGTTACTGCAAAATTTCAAGAGATTAATGAAGCTTATACAGGTTATTGGTTCATTTCTTGACTGTCCTTATCTTGAACTTATGCTTATTTTTTAGCTGCAATGGTCTCTGGGTCTTTGAATTTTTTCGAGCATAATCAAATTGTAGACACCGTGAAAGGTTTTGATTGGGTCTCTTATCCGCCCGTGTGCTTTTGTGTAGAAGCCTAATCCGAAGTAGTCGCAATTTGTGCTGTTATACATAGTCTAGTACATTTGAATTATATTTGTCTGGTCGTTCAAAATTCCTCCAATTACATTCATTGGCTCACACTCTCATGCATCTGTATAGATTTGAGCAACAAGTTGTATGAAATTCTCACCGGCTGTGTTAGACCACAATGCCATGGGCGGTTTTCTTGCATCGTATCTTGATTGGGTGAAAAAGTTACCTTTGTGCTAATATCTATGTTTTTCACCTTATGCTCATGGTGTGCTACATGTCCAACTAAGTATGTACATTTATTTTCGCCACTCTATTTACGTATGAGTTAGATTTGGACACTCGGTTTTCATTATCAATGGACATAAGTAGTGGCATAGAAGTGAGAGAAGCAAAACAACACTCAGTCACGGAAAGGTGTTGGCTTTTGGACATATTGAAGTGGGTTTAAATTGAGAGCAACTTTTGTTATATAGAAGGCAATCGTGATTGATCTCAATACAACAAATGCAGCTCTCTGTTTAACACGATCCTACTAGTATATCTAACATCAGTATGATTGTAAACTAATAATCTGTAGTTAGAGTAAGATGGTTGTACGTACATATATGATATATTCTACTTTAAGTTTCTAATCTAGTTTTAGGGTTGTACGTGTGTTTTCGCAGATTACGAATGACTAAAGTATAAGTTATTCTCTCAATCTCTCTCTAATATTCTGGAGTGTCTGATTTCTCACTTCAATAAAACGAAATTGGAGAATCATTTCTTAATAGTTGGTGATTTCGCTCTTGAATTCACTATGACCATAAACCATCTCAATCCCACTCAGGATCTAGATCAGATGATTTGCAGACGGCTGATGCAATACGCCAACTGCAACTAGTGCTCGAAAAAACTTGAACATCGTCATCAACATAATCCGGAAGGATTTGTGAACAAATTTGGGCTGATAACAAAGCACAACTTGATGCGGTTACAGGATTGATCACAGCCTCGAACTCTCTCTAGAGTCTTCAATTCCACACAACCATCAAAACACCTCAAACCCAATGGTAGCCACACACTCCCCTGTATCATGTTCCACTTGAACCATCTTCTACCTCAATCAACCCAGTTTCAGCTCTTAAAAACACCGAAAATTTCACATGACATCTTTTGATGGATCAAGCCCTGTTAGACTGGTTATCCAAACAAATCAGTACTTTTAGTTTTACCAAATTTTCTGAGAAAAATTGACTGTCTATTGCCTCGTTTTACGTGCGGGATAGATTTTTAGTTGGTATAAATGAATGCATGACAATAAACAATTGTGGACTCCAGTTTTCACTTGTAATTTGTAACTCGGGTTTGGACCTTCACCATTAAAGACTCACTGGACAGCCTTAGTTAAACTGAAGCTTTTGAACAACTTTGCAATTGCGTCCATGATTTCTCATCAGGTTTGTGCTCGTAAATCCAAAGAGAGATGGTAATATTTAAACTTACAACAATTTTGCAAGCCATCTGTTTTGCTATATTACTTGAAGCAAAATTAAATGAGTATCATTTAAAGGCCTACAAGCAGTCACTTCCTTTAGTCTCCAGTTCACCAAGTCCTCTATTTTCAACACACCCTCATCGGTAGCCCATGACCCTAAAAGAACTGCCTTTACTGCCTATTCGGTGTCTTTCATGAGATGGAGCTAATGCTCGCCATCCTAAAGGGCTTTGTTATAATTGTGACGAGTATTATGAACTCTATAATATCACCAAAGTTTCTTTTAAGATTGTTGATGACCCTCCAGGCAAAAATTTTCCAATTTCTGAACTACTTGATTCATCCAATGCTGCACTTCCAGTTGCTGATGGAATTCCAACAAGACAATACGGAGTATAATTTATCCTCATGTCAGCCTTGAGACAATGCCATTTTAGGGGTGCAGGAAATTGAAACGGGCAATAGTATTATCGATTAATAGCTATATAGTTCATAAACGAGCATGTTTGTAAATAGATAAATCTGAAGTAGTTAGACTAGGTAAGATTGTTGTATCAGTGGATAGAGAGAAGTAGTTATGTTTCTAATCTAATTATAGGGCTGTGCGTGTGTTTTAGCACGAATGAAGAACTAGTAGTATTTTTAGTTATTCTTTCGATTCCCTAACGTTCTGGAGTGTTTGATTTCGCATTGAATAAAAAGAAATCACTCCAGAAGTCCTCTATCAATATTTTTAGGTTCCTGATTATGCCTACAGAAAAATCATCTAGAAATCACTAATCTTCTGTGTTTTCTCTGACTCTCTCTTACTATTGCTTTCTCATGCACAATGTTCTTTGACCTTCCTCCTAATTTGAATTTACTTCTATACCAATCTCTGAAATTCTATACTCAAACATTCCTTGTGGTGGCCTTTCTGAATAGTTTAGTGCTCAGATGGAGCTGATATGGATGCTTAACTATTAAGTTTTGCTAATAGGTTATATGCTCGTGTGTTTATTGTATGCTTTACATTGGTTGAGTGTTGATCTTTGCTGGTGCTGTGGTGCATACCTACTTTTTTTGCCTGCTCTTTGGTGTGCTTGGTTTTTGCCAATGTGAATAGAGACTAAATGGATTACGCAGAATCCAGGTAGCACACGTTACGCAGTTTACGAAGATGGTACGGCATGATTGTAGCAGGATATTCTTCTCACCTCTCTATTTTAGGACAATGCCATTTATTAACAGTAGTTGCTTGATTCGTCTTCTATAGCCCATTGCCAGGTTCTCCTTGTAAACTATATTGAACTTTAGAAAAGGGTGTAAAACGTTGATTTTGTCCTTGATTTACGAAGATGGAGGCCTTGCAAAGATAGCTTATCATCCATCTGCCCTTATTGTGTTTCAGATATTTCAGTATTAAACATGTTTACAGCTCTCTTATACGTGATTGTGTTCTTCCATTTGTTTTCAGTTTTGAGTGATCCAGATAAGCGTCTTGAGTATGATCTACACGGAGAATGTGAAATCGACAAATACACACTGAAGGTAAGTCCTTTTCATGGAGCTCGTCCTTATTCTAGTACAATCACCTTGTTGATGTTGTAGATATTCAGACTTAACATTTGGAGTTTGACGTCTATACAGGAATATTTAGCAAGATTTAAAGGAATGATCCTGAGCTGTAATGGGCTTGGCATTGGTCTGACACACATCGGTTTGGTACGTCTGACCTTTGTGATGGAGCATGTGGTTTATTTATTGCCTTTTAGTTAAATTTTGAAATATTTGGGAATGAATAACAAAGTCATATTGTTACAAATGCAACAATCAACAGAAGCAAATTCATATCACCGTTCATATTGTTGTCTTTGAAATGTTGATTATAAAACTAGAAAAAACTGGCACAGATCTAGCAAACTGAAGGCTTCATCAATTTAAGCTTTTGACTGCAGCTCGAATTGATCTTGACGCCGATGTTCTGTTACTTGCATTTGCTTATTCAGGTCACAGCCGACGATGGAACGTAGCGTTTGCAGAGGTAGTTAAGGTCCGGAGTGAGAATTTTTGTGGCCAATAATGAAATCTGTACCACATACTGTAACATTACAAGAGTTGAGTTTTTATTTCATGCCGTGGATGGCGCACTGTTAATATATGCTGTATATTTATTATCAACTTTGTAACATTACAGTGTACGCCGGACGGTTTTTTTCAAAAAAATTAACCGAATTGCGGGTACGTCATTAATCGCGACGGATGGAATTTTCTCCCAACTGTTACGGGTCGGTTGACTACTTGAAGCGGTCGATTTTGACGGTTTATTAACAGATTAAAAAAATAACATATATGATGCGTTAAAAAAAATATTATATTTTATAACCTCTAAGTCCTCAATAAAGTAATCTACACCAATAAGAGAAAAATAACATAATCTCAAGTTTGAATACAATTAATTTAAGTACATAAAATTAGAAGTAAATGATTAATGGATATCTGTTACTATTAATTTAATATAATAAAATATAAAATACATACTAGTAACATATATACAACGGACCGTTTAATGGCGGGTTATAAATTTGTAATTACAGGCGATTTTTAACAAAAGTTTTAACTATCGTTGACGGGTAGTTGGTGAACAATTTAGCCGGTGGAGCAGGGTGGTTATTTCTTATGAACACCCCTACGTTATAGGAGTAACTGAAGTGCAGTAGGGATATCATGATAGGATCCTAATTATGCAAATCTCTCCTTTGGTATATATCTCCAAGTATTTTATTAGCAATTTGTCTCAGAGTTTACATCTGTAAGCTAGTTTGAGCAAGTTGTCTGAAATTGCCTTGGTCTTGTTTGATGACTCGAACCATGTTTGTATACTTTAATCAATTAACAGTCTTCGTTGCATATATATGAAATATTTTGATCAATTAATGGTGGCTAAAATACCAAAGAAAAGGAGGCAGATAAACGGCTGTTGTAAAGGTGTGGTGAAGTCAAGAAAGTCGGTCCATATGTCGGGATGTAATCTGTACGGTTGAGGTACAAACCTACTTGGGAATTGTGATGGATTTTTTATATAATAGAGTAAAATAATAACGATTCGTGCATCTATAGATATTCTAGAATCGGGTGCTACGTTATCTTCTTCTCACCTCACGGATTCATACAATTATCACCATTAAAAAAAAGGCTCTATATATATATATATATATATATATATATATCACCACTGATGTTTGAGCTGCTGTATGTTATGCTTAGCAAAATGCCCACCATTCATTCCTGAGCTTTACCATTTTATATTAGTCAATTTTAAATAAATAGTAAATGATAAAATAATTAAGGGTTTTCGATGTGATACGGAGCAAATGGAATGCTCAAGTGGGGTATAAAAAGTTCAATAACGTATGGTTCCCAAAGATAACTAGATAAAGTTTAGAGGGGAGGGTGAATAAATTTTTATAATAGAAATCACATGCCCGGTATAATAATATAAATAATCTAGCAATTTAAAAATATTTTATAGAGTTATGTGCTTTATGGAAGCTTTTCGAAATGCATAGATGTAGGGATATATGTAAGAAACTCTAATATATATAAATATTAATTTGTAAATCTCATGGCATAACATTTATGTCATTGATGTATCATGTTTAATTGCAACTCATCTTGATGATCATGTCACCCTTGATGCTTAAAGAGCGGTGTGTGCCATCCTTCTGAGAACACTCCCATTCTCACTCCCAATAAGAGTGTCCAGGCAGCCGAGTTTCGGCTGCCTGAAGGCCTAACGGTCATATGGCTTATTTTAATATTTTTTATTTTTATTTTTTAAAAAATCAGAATAAATAAAAAAATATATATCTCCAACGTCTATATTTTTTCGAACTCTATAAATATAACCATAATTCATTTCATTTATTCACACTTCATTCTCCCTTCTTTTATTCACACTTCATTCTCTATGTCTTCATCTACTATCTAAAACTAAAAACTATCGTTGTCTGATTCCGGTGACGATGTAGAGCAACCCCACGTTTGGAGTGATGAGGAAGGTTCCACATCAAACACTCACCCCAATTACTACAACCGTGCTACCAAACTCATTAAAGAAGCCGTTCCTATTCTACTCAACCACACCGAGCAATCCTGTCGCAGGCGGTCGGGATATGCCCGCGAGTACATTGAGCGGGACAGAGAAACATTTGCGAACCATCTCGAGCGTGATTACTTTGTTGAACGTCCTACATGGGGGGCGGTCAAGTTCCGACGTCGTTTTAGGATGGTGAGGCCATTGTTTCTCCGGATTGTGAATGCTTTGGAGCAACATGATCCATATTTTCAACAATAGTACACACGAGTTGCAGAGTTTACTGGTCAAGAGGCTTTACGACGTTTCTATGACTGTGTTGTAGCAATATTTGGCCCGACGTATATGAGAAGTGTCAATCATGAGGATGTTCGTCAGCTACTCGAGGTGAACAAGGCAAGAGGTTTTCCCGGTATGCTAGGAAGTATTGATTACATGCATTGGCAATGGAAGAATTGTCCTTCTGCTTGGAAGGTACAATTCCAAGGAAAGAACAAGAAATGCACGCTTGTTTTAGAAGATACTTGGATTTGGCATTCTTTCTTTGGTGTTTCAGGAAAGTTGAATGATATCACGGTGGTTGAAAGGTCACCCGTGTTCGACGAATAGCTACAAGGTAGAGCCCCCCCATTAACTTTACTGTTAATGATCACAAATACAACATGGGGTACTATCTAACAAATGGTATATATCCGAAGTGGGCAACCTTTCTGAAATCTATCAAGGGGCCAATTATTCCAAAGCAGACTAAGTTTGCTACGCGGCAAGAGGCGGTTCGGAAAGACGTTGAACGTGCTTTCAGAGTTCTATAGTCGAGCTTCAAAGTGATTAAGGATCCAACATTGGCCCATACCCGAAAAGATCTTGCGAGAATCATGAATTGTTGTATTTGTTTGCACAACATGATAGTGGAGGATGAGCGTCACTTATATCATAACTACAAAGATATCATCCGTGACATACGAAAAGATGCAGCAGACTTAGGCATCGACAATAACAATGATTATGTGTTCCATAGTAGGGATTCCGTCATCAATTCAATTGAAGGCTATTCGAAGAGAAGGGCTGATGCAGAAAATCGCGACATCCATCTCCAACTGTAAGAGGACTTGATAGAACATGTTTGGTCTTTGAGTGGTCCTATTCCTGAGTAGTTGCTTTAATATTCCGTTGCTTTTTATGTTGTTTATTTTCTTTAAACATGTGTTGTTGGTTTGTGTCTTTTATGTTGTTTTCGTTGGTGTTGTTGTAACCGTCTGATTTCATCTTAATAAATTCTAAAACTTGTTTTAAAGATGCAATTTGATTCATTTCAACTTCCAACTAGTTTTATAAAATGTTAAACTTGTTAATAAAATATAAAATAAAAAACTTTTGTAACTTAAAAAAACCTAACCACATACTGTGGGAGCTACCAATTAGTATATTATGAGCCTATTTCTTTTAAAAAAAATTATCAAAATTTCTTTCATCAAATCACTACAATTTCAGTGTTTAATATATAGATTTACCCCTTAAAGTATAATAAACAACTCCAAGCTTCTTATTGACACATGTCACCTTCCCATCCATTATTTTCTTGTTTTTAAATTTTAGTTTTGTCCACTTTAAAATGTTTATAACTTGAAAAATAAAAATATAAAAAATAAATAAAAATCACTAACAATTTTATATTTTTTGAGATTCTATAAATAGAGATCACTCTCAACTATGTTTGAATTATTATTTTAATATGTATAAAAATCACTAACAACTTTATTTGAATTTTAATAAATTATAAAACAATACTAAAAAAACAATGTTACAAATTTTAACTTTTAAACACTTATAAATATCTTATAATATCTTGAATATGTAAAAATAATTATTTATATTAAAAAATACCTGGAACCCGAATTCGATGCTCGAGACTCGTGTTCGATGTCCAGTCCATATTCGATGCCCGTTCTCCGTGTTCGATCCATGGTACTCGTGTTTGATGTTTGGTATCCGCAAGCAATATCCGATAATAGTAACCATTACCCGGTATATGTGTCCGATGTCAAGTTAGGTATTCGAATCTGATGCTCAATACTCGCGTTTGATGTCCGGTATTCATATCTGATGCCCATCACCCGTGTTTGATGTTCGGTATCCGTAAGCAATGTCCGATAATAGTATCCATTGCCCTGTATCCGTACTCGATGTCCGTCACTCGTGCACCCGTGTTTATTGATTCGGTATCTGTAAGCAATGCCCGATAACCGTACACATTACCTGGTATTTGTGTCTGATGCACAACCATGTTATCTTATCTGATTATCATATCATGTTGCTAGTTTAATTATTGATCCAATATAATAAAATTGGACTTAAAAAACTCGCCTTATGATTTATTAAGATCCAAATAAAGTCGTTAGTGATTTTTATAGATCTTGAAAAAATAACTCAAACATAGTTATTAGTGGTCTCTATTTATATGTCTCAAAAAAATATAGTTGTTAATAATTTTTTATTTTTTTTTATTTTAAGTTATAAACGTTTTAAATTGGACAAAATAAAATTTAAAGAGAAAGATGAAAAAGTAAATAAATGAACTAGTGAGATGAAAAAAGGTGTAGCTCCACTCAATTAGTCTTACATGATAAGTACGTAAATATGTACTATTTGACAAAAAATATATGAAGTTGTTGATGATTTTGTTGGCCAAAGAAAATTGAAAGAAGTGTTGTGGATTAGTATTGATTTGTAAAATATTCACCACATAAATGCTGCTAAACCACAACTCTTTGATCTTCATTCACACTGAACTGAATTATAATATAAAAATAATTAAGTAGAACCAAACTGAATAAATTTGCAGATAAAAAGAGAAAGAAGAACCTTATTTTAACTTTAGTGATTAGTCTACTTTTAATCTATTTATATAAATTTTCATGAATATTTCTTTCACAAGTGTTGTAAAATCTCTATACATATGAGTTTGTATCTTCATCGAAATCTGTTACTCTAAAGTACGATCAAATAATAACTTGAATTCCATACTATTTGTGATTAATAGGATTATTTAAATAACACACATTGACATTGAGACTTAGCTCATTTGCTTAGACTGAGGTATTATAGATATTGATAGGTATTGATTTTCTTGATGTGGGTTTGTGTTCTAAAAAATAATACACATCCTTCTAATTAAATGATTGAATAAAAATGTATAATTTATTACAATCGACTAATGCAATAATTGCAAAATGATTGATCATTAATGATGAGGATCGAATAATGATGGAGTCCTCCGTTTAATTTTGGGAGGAATCCTGAGAATTATTAATAACATTATTATTGTTATCATTATCATCAATAAAGAAGCGAATCTGTTGTAGAAATGTCAAATTCTTAGGCCGATCTTTCCGGTAAACGTACCCTTTCATCACCTTCTCCGTATAAGCCTCGTACCCGATCTCTCTGTTCCTCCGCCATAGCTCCTCCGCGTAACTCCGATGCCCATAATACGCCGATGCAGCCACTTGATCTCCATCCTCGTTGACGACTAGAATTGGTTGCCTCTCATAATGGCCTCGGGTGATCCCTTCGAGGTCGTCCATCTTGACTAATGCGTACGACGACACGGAGTAGAGCTCGCCCAATACGTGTTGACCATTGCCGGGGAGGTTGAGGAGGAAAGGGACACGGTATGGGCCGCAGACGAGTGGGAGTGGCTCGTGGGTTGTGTATTGGCCGAGGAACGTGGCGTTGTTGGTGGCGATGAGGTCGACGAGGAGGTGGTGGTTCGAGAAGCCCCGTTTTAGTGTGCCGTATGTGAAGATCAACGCTGCCGGCTCCGCCACCATTTTGTTTGGTCCGTCCGTCAGTGTTTGGTTTCAGTTTTAATGGGTTTGTATATAATTTGTATTGTTCTATAGTGGAAGATAGGGAATGTGGTTCGGTGACGTATTTATTGTTTACTGAGTCCAATAGAGGATCAAATAATTGGTCACCTTGAAAATGTTCGTACTAAAATATGGGGATTTGGGATAATATATTAAGCTCAATTTATAAGACATTTTAATTTTAATTAATAGATTAAAAGTTTAAATAATTCATTAATCATTTTTAAAAAAAAAGTCATTTGATTACACTACTAAAAACTTTATGCACTAATTGTTAAGAAATATTCTTATAAAAAATTATTCTAAATATACTTTTTTGGAACGGAGTAATTATATTCTCCATCATGCTCCAATGGCCTCCCATATGCTCACAAATTTTGCGTGCCACATTTACAAACACTTGCTCGAGCTAGAGGTTTCCCATTCACATACACTTGCTCGATGATATCTATGCATACTTATCTTAATCGATACTCCTTCGTAATCGTTTTAGAGAAGAAAAAAAAAGTCATTTGATTACACTACTAGGAACTTCATGCATTAACTGTTAAAAAGTATTCTTATAGAAAAATTATTCTAAATATACTTTTTCAGAACGGAGTAATTATATTCTCCATCAACACCATGCTCCAATGGCCTCCCATATGCTCACAAATTTTGCGTGCCACATTTACAAACACTTGCTCGAGCTAAAGGTTTCCCATTCACATGCATTGTCGATGATATCTATGCATACTGATCTTAATCGATACTCCTCCGTAATCGTTTTGAGAAAAAAAAAGTCATTTGATTACACTACTAGAAACTTTATGCACTAATTGTTAAAAAGTATTTTTATAGAAAAATTATTCTAAATATACTTTTTCGGAATGGGTTAATTATATTCTCTATCAACACCATGCTCCAATGGCCTATGCTCACAAATTTTGCGTGCCACATTTACAAACACTTGCTCGAGCTAGAGGTTTCCATTCGCATGCAATTGCTCGATGATATCTATGCATACTGATCTTAATTGATACTCCTTCGTCCCAACAAACTTCATACATTAACCATTTTTAGCCGTCTCATTAAACTTCATAATATTACTAAAAAAGGAAGTAACCCTACCACTAACAAATAATAAACAATCTCAACTTTATACAAAAATAACACATTTTGCCACTAAAAGTACACTTTTTCCCATGTTCTTTATTTTTTATCATTATTTTAACTTTTCTTATAAAACTACGCATCAAATCTAATGTATAAAGTTTGATGGGACGGATGGAATACTACTTTTAAGTGAAAAAATAATTAAAGTTCTACTTTTTCGTCCCGCAGTTATACATTTATCATTTTTACTCATACCATAAAACTTTATATATACATTACTAAAAGGAGAAAGTTACTCCACGTATAACAAATAATTAACTATCTAAACTTTACAATATTCAAATTACACACTTTTTCCCACAATCTTTCTATTTTATTATTATTTTAACTTTTTATATCAAATTATGCGTAAACCAAATTCTTCATAATGAAGGGAGTAATAATTAGATATAAAGAATGGTGGAAAGAAGTGTTTTTTTAGTGAAAGTTGTTGAATATATATATATATATATATATATATATA
>JAYMSP010004562.1:0-15852 GCA_036897095.1 Plantago elongata
ATATATATATATATATATATATATATATAATTGCGTCCTACTCAATTGTGATTGAATCCGAATTCTGAACCAAACCGTCTCTTATCTATTTATTGGTTTAGCGTACTATATATGTTGGAGTAAGTCTTTGTTTTATTCAATTGAAAACCTGTGACATGGCCACAACTTTTATCTTCATTACTTCACTTTCAATAAAATGACATTTATTAATCGGTTGAATTAAAAATTGTATTTGGCTACAACACATCGAAACGAGGACGACGTAAATATAAAAACTAACAAAATATACAATATAAATTAAAAATTGTATGTAACATAAAATAATTAAACAAAGGGTCCCTTGAATTGTGTTGTTTTAAAAGTCGAGCCTTATTGAAGTCTCAGCTCGGCTCGATAAGTTATTTCGAGTCGAGCTCGAATTTATATTCGTTTTGATATCGAGTCGAACTCAACTCGGTTTGATAAAGCTCGTTAAGAGTAAGTAATAAATTTAATTTTCATACATATTTTAAACATTTTATTGATAAAATCTCGTTAAAGTTCGATAAGGCTCAATACTTTCGAGTTCGTTATATGTTACTCGAGTTCGAGTTCGTTACATGTTATTTTACTCATTTTGTTAACGAGCCGAAGTTCGGTTCAGTTGAGTTCGAGCTTAAACTGAGTAATAAAATACTCGGTTCGGCTCGAAAAACACTCTGGCCTTTGACCATGTTTTGGAGGGAGATGGAAGGTTCAGGAAAATTAAAACCCAAATTTTATACTCCATTCTCCACCCTTTTAATTTCCTCTCACTTCTTCTTCATCATCTTCTCAAAATCAACCAAAACAGTGAAAAATTCGTACTAAAAATGGCGGCATCAGCTTACGAGGAAGTAAGGCGGAAGCGGCTGGAAGAGAACAAGAAAAAAATGGCGGATTTGAACATCCACAAGCTCGCACAGTCACTCCACACTCCCAAACCTGCTCCTGTACATTTCTCAAAATCGAATTTCAGCTCACTTTCTCTCAATTCATGCATTCCCGTTCGTTTTACTTTACATTTGCATGTATTTGATTAATGCAATTAAATCTGAATGAATAAAACTCGAATCGCTGTTTGTTTTAACAGGTGTTGAAGCCAAGGGTTCCAAAACACCCGATCGATCCCAATTCCGTCCGTAGGTCTAGCCGTGTAGCTAACTTACCTCCGGTTAACTACATTTACAAGCGTTCGGCTGCTTCGGTACCTGCCGAAGACGAAGTATGCGTTATCTAGAGACTACTGACTAGTACTACCTCTTTTGATTACGAGAATAACTTGTATCAGACGGTCTTATTGTTATACCGGTGCTTAATTCGACTAGTAGATGTGCTTATATTGAGATGTGGTTATCCCATATCTTATATTTGAATCGGTACTATTAGGTGTTAGCTGTATTGCATTAGTTAATATAGTTTACATTGGAGTTTGTTTAATTTACCTTGTTGATGTATTTTGTCATTGATGTTGTATGCTGAGAAAGTGTTCTTGCATGGGAAGCTACTGTTTTGTTTCTGTATGTTTGGAGCCATTAGTTTGAAGTTTTTATAACTGTTTTACTTGTGCATGGTGATGTTGTATGTTAGGCATGTCTACCAAGAAGATTGAGAAGGACGGATATGATTAGTGAACTGCCGGATGGGATTCTTGGTCGCATACTTTCATTTTTGACAATGAGAGAAGCAAGATGTATGAGTGTGCTGTCAAAGAGATGGAGGCATGTCTGGACGTACATCCCCGCTCTGAAGTGTGACATACTTCATGAATTGAAGCTGGGTGAAGAATCAATGGAACATGTAGGGGTTGAGTATTTGCATTATGTGGATGAAGTAGTCAGTTTGAGCAAGGCTTCAGAACTTGATGAATTCAGGGTGAAGTTTGACATTAACTGTCTTGGGAGCACTTGTAGAGAAAGTATCAATAACTGGTTCATATTTGCAATAGAGAAGAAGACAAAGAGGCTTGAGATTGACTTGTCTTTTGGTAGCGGGGGCAGTGGACTCGTATGCCATACTTTTTCAGGCAGACATACCCTTTCCAGCTTGTCTATGTGCAACAGTTTATCCTCTCTTGAGTTGGGCTGTGTAAATGTAACTGGTGATATTCTCGAGAATTTCTTACGCAAGTGTCTAGCTCTCGAATATTTATCAGTGAAATACTCAGAATTTCTTGTAGAACTATCAGTTGACTCCCTCAGTTTAAAAAGTTTAAGAGTATATCGTTGCAATAAGATGGAGAAATTGGAATTTTCGGCACCAAATCTTGTGTCCTTCTGTTACATTGGGAGAAAAATAAATGTTGAGGTTAAAAGCATGCCTAAGCTTGTTGAAGTTTCCTTCGGTGATGAGTATGCTGGGGACTTAGACAGCAGCTTTTCAGATCTTTTGAATTATCACTCGCAAATTGAAGTGCTTACTTTACATCCATGTGGTAAAATCAAGGTTAGTTCCTTGGATATGTCTGCTCTTGCTTCTTTATATTATATGCACGTATTTAGGCGTGAAGTGTTTATTAGAACTTAAGATGTATGCATTGCATTTGAACTGCATTTCTATTTGTATCCAGGATATTAAGATATCCACGGAGGGTCCAATATTCACAAAACTTGAGAAGCTTGATTTGGAAGTTTTGCCGTGTTGGGATGACGATATCAACTCTTTAGCATCACTGATAAAGGCTTGTCCTTGCCTACACCATTTAAAACTAGAGGTACTCTTGACTATTTATCAATTATCTTTGCCACTTGCTTATTTAAAACATAATTCAAGGAGAAGAAATACTATTTAGGATAAGACAGTTTGCGTTTCAAATTCATATTCATGCGAGTGAATATCCATGTTTTGCTTATTTTACATATACTTGACATAATTTTCAGAGGTGTGTTAGAACAGTGACAAATACTTGGTGCAATTCATGACATCTAATTTGTTACGTTCTGCTCTGTTGGCCAATGGAAAAAGATGCTAGTCATGGCCTCATAAGACATTTTTCAAGCCTAAAAAACACAATATGTATCTTTTTTCAAGCCTATTCCACTTTTGCGAATTCTTTCATGTGAGTATATCAAGCTATAAATGATGGTGATTTGCTGACATTTGGCTAAAAGGTTCATAACGCCATAGATTGTCTTTCTCCATTATGCCTCTTGAGAAACCTGATTTTTTTTCACTCACTCTTTACAAGGCAATGCTACTTTTGTTATGGTGTTAATTGCTTGCTTGCCACACACACTCCTTTTTCTTGGAACAGTTTGAGTTAGTTAATTCACTCGACTGGTTTACACTTGAACTCTCAATTGCTTTCTAATTTTGCTTTCTCTAGCATGTTAACTTTTTCGCCACTGTCTGCAGTTCAAAACAAATTCTAATCATTTCGGCCACAGAGAGGGGCTAAAGAAACAGGAAAGTTATCCTCACTATGAGCTGAAGACTTTAGAGATTGTTGGTTTTGTTGGGTATGGAATAGATATGGAAGTTGCAGGATTGCTGATAGAGAGTGCTGTTTCCCTAGAGAAGATCACTATTGATACTCCAGAGATGCCGGGAAAACACCGAGCAAGGACGTGGGCTGGACGACTTCGTAGGAAACTGAAGCCAGGCACCACACTAGAAATCCTGTGACGAAATTCATTACAGTATTATTCCTGGGGACCTTTTGTAGCATCTATTTGTTCCTGGGAACCTTTTGCAACTAACTTTTAGCTTGACTACTGCAAATATTCCTCTATCTTGGTCCAGATTTCAGAAAAGTGGCATGGCATAAGGAACCATGACTTATGCTAGCCTTAGTTTGCAAAACAATGAAGATGATTAATACATTCGGTACATGGAAATTCTTCTCTTATCATTGTCATGAGTCATGACTCATGCACATAGTTACCTTATTCTACAAGTTAATGTTATATTATATTTGGGGCTAAACCCACCATGATTACCAGATCTTGCAAGAAAACTGTAAAGATTTAGCAAATGTAAAAAAATCCAAGCTTTAAAACCCTAGCACAAATAGATTTCCATATTCATACCTCATCCGATCGACGATTTGCATATTCATACCTCATCCGATCGACGATTTCCATATTCATATCTCCTCCGATCTAAGACGATTTCACTTCCCCATAGTTTCTAATTTGACGAATCCTCACTTCCGTTTTAAATTCAAATCCGTGCGTTTCATGTGCGATTTGCTAAGAACAAAAACAGAAACAATTCAGTTTCCATACCGAACTTGACAAGCAATAAACCACGAAACATTTGCAGGTCGAGAACTGAGAGCTGGAACCTGCACGAGGCACACCAACCCATCCAGGTACATAATTTCATCTGCCCAGAAAGTACTGTAAAAAGCACCAAAACTTATCCCAATAGCAAGAAACGGTGACGTATCGACTGTCAAAAACCTATATAAACCTTCCAGTGAATTCTCTGTCAGTCATCTCGTTCAAAATCCCAGCTTGCAGAGAAGAAGAAGAAGAATGGCAGCTGCAGGTGCTTTGCAAGCTATCTGCTACAAAAGGGGTTCGCTTCAATTGCTCGATCAGGTACTTGCTAGTCTCTTGTGAATTCCTTTTCCCATTTTGTTTTTGCTTTGTTTCTTGAAAATTGATTTCTTGATGATTGTTTCTTCTTGTTGCTGTCTGATTGAGCAGAGGAAGCTTCCGCTAGAAACTGTTTATCTGGATATCAAAGACTCTGATGTCGCATGGTGAGTTTCCATTTTCCTTTTTTGTTTTGTTTTGATTTCTGTGTTTGTTGTTGGATTGGATGATGAAGATGATGAAAAGGTGCAATCTTTGTGCTAAATGCGAAAGGAAAAGCTGTTTGTTCCAAATTATGTAAAGTGTTTTGCGCATATCCATAATTCATTTTTGATCTCCAGGGAAAGAAACTTTTCCTCAAGGATTACTCTTGCTTTATGATTACGTCTTCTGAAAGTATTGTGCGTTGCCGGTTCATTTGCACGTTTAAGATATGTAATTGCATTCGCACTAGAGTATTTATCATCCCAGTATAGATGTGATTCAGGTCTTTACTTTGATTGTGAGTGTGAATTTGATATATAGTATGTAGGAAGAGAAGTAGATGTAGATGTAGATGCAGTGAATCTGAATCCTGAGTCCAGGTCTATAAGCAAATGGGGTGTTAGAGATTGTACATGTGGAGCCATAAGTTTGATGTGATTGGATATCTGAAGTGATGTCGTTGTTTTGTTTTGTTTTTCTTTTTTGTCCGAAAATTTTGATGTTAGATTCCGGTTAGATATTAATTAAAACGTCAAATAAATAGAAAAAGGGAAAGAAACGGCCAGAGTAATAGTATCTCATAACTGGGCTGTGTGTTTTCAGGACTGCTATAAGGGATATGGTTGTTCGTGGTGCCCCTGCAATTGCTATAGCTGCCGCTCTTTCGTTGGCTGTAGAAGTTGAAAATTTAAGCTCACAGTCTGGGACTTCTTATCAAGCAAATACCTTTCTTTGTGATAAATTGGACTATCTCGTCTCAAGGTTCTTATACTGCTTTAATTTTTGGAATATGTTTATCTGAAGATGGTAATCTGAAAAAAATAATAATATCTGCTTTGTAGCCGTCCAACTGCTGTGAATCTTGCAGATGCTGCAACAAAGCTTAAGCAGATAATACGCAACGCTGCTTCTCATACTTCAGTTGCTCAGCTTGTGTTCAAGGTTTGCAGCTGTTGTGTTTTGTTGATAGATTTGAGCTTTTTGTTCAACAATTTCATCCACCACACAATGGATATTGCTCTGCGTGACTTTTCTGTTTCCTTTTATCTCGTACAGGCTTATGTTGCAGCTGCCGAACTCATGCTTGAAGAGGACATTGCTTCCAACAAAGCGATTGGATCTTATGGCGCTAGTTTCCTTCTGAGTCAGCAGACAGTTCCTGATAAGATTTCTATTTTGACTCACTGCAATACTGGCAGGTGAATGTGATTTTTACATTCTATTTTGACACTTAACGTGCAATACTTGTCTGAGCTTCAATATTTCATTTCTTATGTTCCTGGGTTGAACTATTTGTTTGTATGTTCTTATCAGCCTTGCAACAGCTGGATATGGGACTGCTTTAGGAGTTATTCGAGCAATTCATGAAAAAGAATTGCTAGAAAGGGCATACTGTACAGAGACACGCCCATTCAACCAAGTGAGTGTCCACAACTGCTTCGGTCTCTGGTGTTGGATGCATTTTACACCCGTAATATGAAATTGAGATAATACAATGTGTATGTGTCCTGGTGTTTACAATGTGTATGTGTCCTGGTGTTCAACCTTCACCCTGAATGCTTAAATTTGGAAGTTGGGATTATTTTGACCTTAATGTCATGTGTAGCTATTTTCTTGCTAAAATCAGTCTATCTGAGGTCTAAAACAGGGACCTCTAATCTTATCTCAAAGTCCGTGCATAAACAACATTATGTACTCTCTTTCTGTTTTAACTAAAAGAGGCATCCATATTCTGTCAATATAATTCAAGTGTTCTCACTTCTCATTTTCTTTCCAAACTTCAAAATATGTTGTTTCTCCTCAAAGTTTCAATTGGTCTGCCTTTTGTTCGAAAATTGCAAATGTGATTGTATGCAAGGTGTTGTAAAAACTGGACTGAGAATACAGAGCATCTTCTAGCAATCTGAGCAATTGGTTTGGTACAGTAATGCAACAAATTGTATTTTTTTTTTGTTAGCACTGCACTCGGCTAAACAAACCTTTGAATCTAAATATATGAGCCTTGACCAATATTTCCTCTACCAAACTCAGGGATCGAGGCTCACAGCATTCGAATTAGTGCATGACAAAATTCCTGCAACTCTTATAGCCGATTCAGCTGCAGCAGCTTTGATGAAGTCTGGTAAAGTGAACGCTGTGATTGTTGGGGCTGATCGTGTGGCAGCTAATGGTACTGTATCTCATCTTGAAAAGTGCTATTTTACTCGAACTGATTCAGTGACATTCTAGTGTTTGGTTTAAGCAAACAAATTTAATTTTATTATGCAGGGGATACTGCTAATAAGATTGGAACTTACAGCCTTGCCCTATTAGCAAAGCATCATGGTCTCCCGTTCTATGTTGCTGCTCCTCTCACCTCTGTTGATCTGGCCATCTCTTCTGGTGATGCGATTGTGATAGAAGAAAGGTCGGCTAAAGAACTTCTAAATGCACGTGGTGGACTTGGGGAGCGAGTTGCGGCTCCAGGAATCTCTGTTTGGAACCCAGCTTTTGATGTCACTCCAGCAACCTTTATCAGTGGCATTATTACAGAAAAGGTTTGTCCTCTCCTTCATACAACAGATTCAATTTTCGAAGTTTCAAAAATTATGTCATGCTGATATACTACTCGTAATGGTAGGGTGTGATCACAAAGGATGATGGTGCTGATTCCTTTGACATCAAGAGTTTTGTGAAAGATGTGCCGAAGAGCACGTGATATACATTCGTGTCATACTGGAATAAGCATGTCTTGGAATAAAGGTCCTCCACATGGAGCTTATTAGACCATTAATATTGTGATGTGAATAATAACTGTATTGTGCAGAAGAGTATTGCACTTACAGATGAATTCATGCAATAACTGGATTGTATTGAAGTGATCAGTATCTGTCCTTTTTTTCTTCATTGTGATCTGAAATTGATGCGCTGTCACTTTTTTCTCCTATCTATTTGTTAAACATTACAAGTCCTACCACCACTTAGCCGAACCTCTGGCAACTTTTTGAAATACAATAAGTATATTCAAACATGCTCATACCATACCATCATAGGAACAAGAACGGAATACGTACATTTACAGATTTTCAAAAGGAATAGGCAGTTCTAAAATTTCATTCCACAGTTAGCTTGTTTGTCGTAAATTCGAGTCAATGTGCTTCCTGAATGAAAGAAAATCATACTTCCTCACATCTAGCACCAAATTCAAACCAAGATTCTTCTATACTAGAAAACCAAGTCTTTCATATACTAGTATATTAGTATTTGACAGCAACAGTTCAGCAAAATGATAAACAAGAGTCAATACAGCAAGAAAATGTGCTAAGAATTCTTGGCATTGATGTAACAAAATGAGACAATATTTGATATCAATAGAAAATGATCAACGTCCATAGAATCTTTCCAGGTAATTATATGATTTAAACCATGTCTAATGAGCTAAACAGAAACAAAAAAGCTGAAATCGAAGAGAAACCAAATTTGGATTCTCAAAACATTCATATGCAGCTTGGTTCAAGGTCTTCAACATCATTGCCCAGAGCTCCACATGTTGATTAACGGTACTGAACAACAAAAGGCAGAATACAATGTCAACAACACCGCAGTATAATCGAACAAAGAACAGGTGCAGCTACAAACATTCACATGCATTATAAAATGCAAAGCTTCTGAGTACAAGGTTGAAGGATCTACACCTTGGTAAAACTATTTACACTACCAAGAACAGATAGCTTCATATTTTTAAGTAACACATGAGCATATGCATGCTTGATGAAAGTTCAACTCAAGGGTGCACTTCAAGTTCTATAACCACATAAATTTTGGTCTAGTTACCTGCTTAAAAACCTACGAGACGAGAGAACTAGTATAAAGCAAACAATAAAACAATAGGTAACCTAAAATGCAGGAAAAAAACGGTGAGACAACTTGATTATACGCTGATGGCACTTGACAAAGTTTCACCAAGTATAATCTCATCGTGGAGATATCCTTACAAATTACAATACCAATCTTCCGATATCCGAATAATAAACTGAAATCAACAGGGCATTATCTTCATCTTCTTTCTTACTTAGAGAAAAACCAAAATATTCCAACCACAATTATTTACACAAAGCAGAAAAATGCAACAAAACCACACCATTGCAATTAATCTTCTACAGACAAAACAATTACATCTAACAACCTAAAGCTAAAAATCTATGAATCTAGCTGTAAACATATATTAAGCAGAAGAAAGAAGTACATGAAGCATTTGTATACCTTGATGAAGCCAATTTCCTTAGCGTTGCTACGGAAGCACTGCCTGCAACACATCAGACCGTACTTCCTGATGATCCCATGTGGGTTTCCACACACACGGCTGTAGCAAAGACAATCAAACAAGATGAGAAACCAGTGAGTTTTCCAGCAGCTAATTCAAACGGAAACTAAACAAAAACAGACAAGATAACCAAACCATGTTCTTGATCCAGGACCGTAGGTCTTTGGGTGCGAGTTCCAGACGTTTGAGTGACCCATTTTCTCTCTCTTGATCCGCCTCTTTCCCTCCGCCTCTTTCTGCAACAAACCCTAATTCTTGAATCAAGATGGTTAGGTGTAGAGCTTGGTTCTCTGGATATAAAGCAGCCAGGATATTGGACTGGGTTATCGGACTTGTTTGGGCTCGGCTCACTTAACTAAACTTGGGTTGGGCCCAGAGTTTTATCGTTACAAAAAATGTCCTCATTTAAACGTAAATTAAAAATAAACGAGAGAGAAGGTTCTATGGAACGAATTGTTAAAATGAAGAGTTGGGCTGAAGTTATGATTTTAAGACACTTTTGAGCTTTAGTGTTCTAGGTGGCTCGTTAGGGTTTCAAATCCGTTATTTAGAGTCGTTAGTTCGTTAAGTTTTCAACAAATCGTTTATTATTTTGAAAATATAGACTTGTGTCTTCTTCTTCTTCTTTTTTCTTTCTTGTTGGTAAGCAAGATATATATAGGCTTAAAGGCCAATGTCAGACCCCAAAATAAAGATTACAGGTGATGGTGGTGAAGACTAAAATCTTTCCTCTACACCTAAATGATAACCTAATGCGGCTATATGATCATAACATGTGTTTGCCTTCTTGTCGATCTTTTTTAGCTCAATCTCCCATGACATTTTGATGAGTTCCTTGCATCGATCTACACTCTTGAGGTTATCATGAGATTGTTCTAGGTTCGTGACCCAAGAGAAGATTGTCTTAGAGTCCGTCTCCACAATTATCTTCCGGATACGTGGTCCCCATGCTAGTTCGAGTCCATGCAGCAAACCTTGCAATTCAGTATTGTCAACCGTAGGTGTTACTACTTTCTTCGAGAATTTTCATATCCAGCTCCCTTTCTCATCCCGCAATACACAACCTGCTGCTCCCGTATTATGCAAGGGGCAACAACTCCCATCCACATTCAATTTAACCCATTCCGTCGGAGGTCGACTCCAAGTGAATTTGTGCCTATACCCTTGCGGTTCCATATTCATTTGGAGCTCATAGCTCAATTGTTTCACTTGAAACAATACTTGCGATTTGTACTCTACTTTCCCCCGAAATATACGAGCATTTCGGGCTTTTCATAGTGACCAAATAGTTTCCAGGAACACCGATGGCCAGCTTGCACATGCATTTATCTTCTTGGTGAAATTAGAGTGAAGGTTGATGTTCTTGAATCAATCCTCCGGTGGCAGATTTTGGAATTTCAGCAGATCAACGGGTTGTAAGATCTCTTTCCAGATTTTTGTGACAGTCCGACAATGCCTGAATATATGTTGGACATCTTCCCCAACCCCCATACATAGCCCACAACTCGGATCCATGGTCATTTGCCTCTTGTACCTTAATTCATTCATCATAAGTCGGTCTTGGGAAGCTAACCAAATGAAGTGTTTAAACTTATTCGACAATTTGCTTGTCCAGAGCAGTTTCCAGTGGGAATTACTAGCATTTCCTCGCTCATTCGATCGTTTCTGTTTTCTAAAGGTATGATATGCGGACTGGCATGTGAAGACACCGACAGCCGTCTCATTCCAAAGCAAGAGATTCAGTTATGTTCCTAGTTGGATATCGACAGTGGTGAGCTCTTGGAGCAGTGACGATGGAATCTGTGTATGGATATTCAAAAAGTCCCAGTTTCCCTCAACGTCCAACACTTGGTTTAGTCGCACTTCCATGTCTCTTCTGTCAATACAAGATAATCTAGTGTGTGTGTGTGTGTGTGTGTGTGTGTGTGTTGTGTGTGTACCCTTTCCGTTCAACCATATATCCTGGAAGAATCTGATTTGTGCCCCATCTTCCACCTTCTATTGGAAGCTTGCACTTAGCTCCTGCGCACATCGAGTTACTCCTTTCCAGTACGGACTCTTTGACGGTTTTGCCACATAGTGCAGAATACTTTGACCTCAGAGGTACTTTGCATTAACTAACTTGAGCCAAATAGATTTTTCTTGCCGAGCCGTCTTCCATACAATTTTTGAGAGCATTGCTTTATTATTAAGTCTAGCCTCGCGGAAACCTAGACCGGCATCCGGTTTTGGTTTCACCACCTACTTCTAACCAATAAGATGAGTTTTCCATTGCCCAATATCATTAGACCAAAGAAAGTCCCTATTCAACTTATCTAGTCGATCACACACATGTTCGGATAGGAAACATGATTGCATATCATATAGAGGGACCGCAGACGTTACAAATTGAATCAAAGTTGCTCTCGCAGCAGTAGATCGGAATTTCTTCTTCCATCCAACATATCACGATGTCACCTTGTCAATAAGAAGGCCTGCCACCGCTCTAGATTGTCTTCCATGTCTCAATGAGACTTCGAGGTATTTCCCAAGGCTGAATGCTCCATCGAAGCCCAATATATATGTGATAGAATGCTTCATGGCAGCCCATCCCTCATTTGAGAAGTACACTTTGGACTTGGAGAGGTTAAGGTGTAGACCTGACTTCTTTCCGAAATCCGTGAGCACTGATTTGATGACTCTTGCACTCCTCGTCTCAGCTTTACTCAATAGTATCAGGTCGTCGGCGAAGAAAAGATGGGAGAAGGCCGGACATCCTCGGTAAGGTTTAATCGGTTCCCACTTCTTCCGATTAACCTTCTCAGTAATTAGATACGATAGTCGTTCCATGCACAATACAAATAAATATGGTGAGAGCGGATCACCTTGTCGAAGGCCATACGTGTGCTGGAATGCCTCAAGAGGTTCGCCGTTCCATAGTATATGTGACATGACATTCTTAACACAAAACATGATAAGTGCTATCAGGTTAGTTGGGAAACTAAAAGCTCGAAGAGTATTTTCCAAGAATGACCAACTAACTCTATCATACGCTTTCTCCAGGTCATGCTTCATTACCATACATCCCACCTTGTTTTTCTTCTTGCCCCGGATTGAGTGAAGAATTTCCTGCATGAGAATAATGTTATCCTGGGTACTTCTACTTCTAATAAAATTGGATTGCGTGAGTGCAATCAAATCTGGCTTAATATGCCGAAGTCGATACTTTGTGACAAACTTGTAAAGCACATTGCATAGCAATATGGATCTGAAATCCGATATGCGGCTAGGCTTTGATAGTTTGGGAATGAGGCGAAGGCATCACATATTCCTGGTTTGAGAACCCCAGTAGTGCAAGCCTGTTGGATAAAGCTTACTACCGACGGACCTACCGAATCCCAACAATGTTGGTAGAAAACTCATTGCAAACCATCCGGTCTCGGTGCCTTCGTTGGGTGAGTAGCCCATACTGTTTTCCGTATTTCCACAGCGTTCAATGTCCGAGCCAAATCATCGTGATGTGCTGTTAGCCAGGCTTGAAGGCGCGAGATTTCCAGCCTGTTGCTATCCCTCCTTTGCCGAATTGTGGGTGCAAAGACTGACTTAAAATAGTCTCTGCCATGCAACCGTAATTGTTCATGTTCGACTACCCAATCGTCCTCGATTTGGAGAGCTAGGATGCGGTTGATGCGACGTCGAGATAACGTAGACTGGTGGAAGAACTTTGTGTTCGAATCACCCTCTACAATCCACTTAACTCTCGACTTTTGGAACGAAAAGATCTCCTCTTATTTGAGTACCTCGTTATATTCATGGATGAGATCTTTTTCTAGGTTTACGAGGAAGGAACTTTGATAACGTGCGAGTGGTCTTTGGATCCCATCCAACTGCCCTTAGAGTTTTTGTTTCTTATAATCTATATTGCCAAATTTCTCTTTATTCCATGTTCCCAAAACCTCCGACACCTTTGCTATTGCCGAGATAATGCCCGCCTCTTGCTGCCATATCCCATCGATAATGTCCTTACAATCCCCATGCCTTAGCCAAGCCTTTTCAAATCTGAAAGGACGGTTAACCCTTTTCTTCTCCATACTGAGGCAACATGTAAGAATGGGGTGATTGTCCGAATGAGTTCTTGGGAGGTGAAAAACTGCATTATTCGGAAACATCTCACACTACTTCGCGTTTGCTAAAGAACGGTCTATTCTCTCTTGGTTATTTGCTAACCCATCTCGCTTATTGTCCCAAGTGAATATAGGTCCATTGAAACCTAGATCCTGCAGCTCACACTGGTCGATCAAGTTATTGAATTGTTGACAACGTCGAAAGGAGGCAACATTCCCGCCTCTTCTTTTTATGCGAAAATTGAATTTCATTGAAATCTCCTGTCACTAACCATGGTTGGGTGTGAGTAGACGCAAAAGTTTCCAAGTGAGAAAACAACCTCTCCTTGTATTCGTCTCTTGGTTGGGCGTAGATACCCGAGATTATTCAGCTTTGCTGATTTCTCCAGTTAATTATAGCATGAATAGCTTGATCATTCATCTCCATAATACCCACCTATGTTTCTTCATCATTCCACAACATCCTTATGCCACCCACCATTCCAATTGTAGGTACTTTGATCTAGTCCGTGAAACCAAGCCTTGGTAGTATATTATCTGCTTGATCAGGAGAAACTCGAGTTTCCAGCACAAAGACTACATGAGATTTGTGCTATCTTACTAAAGCTCTTAAATTTTCTCTAAATTCCGGGCTTCTCGCTCCTTGAAAATTCCAAGAAAGGACCTTCATTGGATCATTAAACGTATGAAATGGGAGATCAGGGCTAACAATCAGTAACCCCCTCCATAAAGCAATCAATTGTATCGCCAACATTACCATGTGATGATAAACCCACCTTATCTCATGTCGTCTACTCTTAAGCGGAGCCAATACTGTCCCATGTTGGGCTCCCTCTTCTGAAACTGAATTCCTATTATGCAAGGCCAATACATCGTCGGGATATCGACAACTTGAATCAATCGTTTTTCCCTTCTGAGCCGATAGATCATGTGAGGTCGATCCAAGGTCCCCTGCCTAACTCGAACTGGTTCTCTGGATCCATTAGCGCTACGGACTTCCACGCCAATAAACTCAATATCGTTCAAGCCTGAGAATGAATTTGATGTTGATGCCTGATTATTCTGCAAGACTTCTGAGTTGAACGCAAAGTTACCGTTGCCAAGAACCTATTGTTGTGATGTGTTCAAGCTTCGAAAATTTTCCATATCTTTTATAGGGCCAATAATTTGAATAGAATGAGGCAGAATGCGGGTGTTTTCCATTTCCGAGTTCGAGTTGGATTAGGAGTCGCATCAGGTCCGGTGACTTTCTCCTTCCCTTTCCTCGAAGCGTTCGCATTTCCTCTTGGGTTCGTAATAGGATTGTTCTCCTGATTATTGGGTCCATTCTGATTGTTAGCTTTGGTTCTGTGCTGATTTCTAACATCTTGTTTCTTCAACCCCTCAGTTGGTTGTTTCTTCTTTCTTGTTACCGTCATCCATTCTCCAAACTCCTTATTCTTTGCCTTTTCAATTAGCCATTCCACCGGGGCATTCAGATTCACTGGTATTCTCGAATGTTGTTGCTCATTATCTGGAATCTCACTCGGTTGTGTCTCACGAACACTTGAGGAGCAAGTTGTAGTGAGGTGCCCTGCACTGCCACATGTGTAGCACACCAAGGGTAAATTCTCGTAGACCACCTGGCAGATGTTATCATTCATACACACCCCGAGTTCCAAGGGTACATCAAGGTGTATTTGAACATGGAAACCTCGCAAACTTGCCCCTCGCTACATTGTATGTATTACCATCATTCTTGAGTGGTTCTCCAATACAGGCTGCAATTTGTTGAATGATTGATTCGCAAAAGAACTCTACTGGTAGGTTCAACACCCTCACCCAAGTTATGGTAGTCTAGATTTTGTCATTATTTGATCGAAAGTTTGGCTTCCACTTCCGAATCGAGAGGAAGATCCCAGCAAGTTTCCAGGGTCCCCCGGTAAGAATGAAATCATGTTTTTCATCCGAGAAACCAGTTCCTTGGAGACTCCATAACGAATCAAGTTTCGCGGACATAGCCGGGAAGAACCATGGATTACCTAATAGTTTGATAAGGATAGCGTCCTCCCATTGTTTGTTCAAACTTTTCTGAAAATCCTCTACAAGAATTATGCGTGTTAGACTATGTAATAGCATTAGTTTCCTGATTAGATTAGTCTTTTAGATTATAGAATTCTAGTTAGATTAGTTTCCTGATTAGATTAGTCTTTAGATTATAGCTTCTTGTACTTGTATATATACCCCTTCTAATTCTATGAATAGACAGTGAAAATAGTTCTTTCATGGTATCAGAGCCATGTAAGTCTCCAACGAGCATTGGTCCTGCCTCTCATCTTTTCCCTCTTTTCTCCTTATCTCTTTTCCCTTTTCTCCTTATCTCTCAAGCTCTAATCTTTTCTCCATTTTCTCCTTATCTCTTTTCTCCCTTTTCTCCTTATCTCTCAAGCTCTAATCTTTTCTCCTTTTCCTCCTTATCTCTCAACCTCTAATCTTTTCTCTCTTTCCCCCCTTATCTCTCAAAGCTCATGCGCATCTCTTTATTCCGCTGCAGATCTCCCATATACAAAACCTCACGTTCAATATACGATCCCCTGCAATCGATTTTCTCTTCTTTCTCGAGATCAATTCAACTGAATTGATTTTCTTCTCTGATCAAACAACCCACTGTTGTTGATCCCAACCCATGTTCGAACAATTTTCT
>JAYMSP010004563.1:0-15852 GCA_036897095.1 Plantago elongata
TATAGAGAGAGAGAGAGAGAGAGAGAGAGAGAGAGAGAGAGAGCAGTGGAATATTAAGTGTTGAATCATGTTTACAGGGATGTTACCCTATTTTCTTCACAAGTTCCTTCTTCCATAAGATAAGGATAGTCTTGTTCCTTGTGGAGACCTCCACTCGAAACAATGTAGGAAAATGCGTAATCCATCAAACCTCCATTGCATCCGTTGTTGTATGTTGTGTCACAATCAATCAGCTCTTGCTCTGACAATTGAGTTAAGTTTCCTGTAACAATCTGGTTTATTCCCTCTACTGCAGCAACAGTCGAAAACGCCCAACAACTACCTGCCATTGTAGTGATCATGCGTTTAGTAAATGGTCGGTCACTCTGTCTTATTAAGGATACGTCCAAATCAGGGTCATCTCACAAGCAATGCAGGACAATGGGACTTCAAGAAGTCTTATGAAATGAAAAATGTTTAATTTGTTGGCTGAAAGGCGTGAGTGTTGCAACGAGTCATAAACGCTTACCACATGAACCCTGGTTCTTGATGTCTGTAACAGCTCCTTTCTTTCTCCAGTCTACAGACTTGGGCAAAGCGTCGAAGTCTCTGTACTTGAATGTTTCAGGGGACTCGTTTCGCTGAGGCAGTTGATCAGCCTTGAGCCCCAAGTACATTTGCTTGAACTCGTCGTGGGTCATGTCAGCAAATTCATTCAAGCCAAGCCAGTAGTTGCTAGTGGCCTTATTCCTCTCATCGATGTGCTTCAAGTTGTCCTTGAAGATCTCAAATCTGTGCAACTTCTCTTCTATGCTCTTGTAATTCTTGCTATGCTTTTCTAGCCACGAGTCAAAGAGATTGATGACTTTGTCAATGCATGTCAAGTCGTCTGGCGAATATCCCACAATGGAGAAATCGCGGGCAGATACAATAACCGCGGAGAATAAGGCGAGAGCCGCGAGGAAAGATACTTTGGAGAGCGAAGAGATGGCCATGTGTAGAACTGTTGGTTGTGAAGTGAATGTGTTGCTGATGAGAAATATGGTGCTTGTGTAGGGATTTTATATGCATAGGTTTTGGTATAGTTTATTGTAATATGTTGCTTTCAAGTGAAGTTGGAGTGAAAAGTCTTTGTAATAATCTGAAACTTTAAGCTTTCCTTTAGCTAACTTTGAATCCAAGTATGTTCTGAAATATACAATGTAGAAGAGCCTTTGACGCTTAAACTTGTGATGGAACATTTGATGATGTTTTCTTCAGCATTGAAGGAGCAAGTGTTGTAATTGATTTTTCTACACAAATAGTGTAGTAAATTATGTGAGAATGTCAAATACTTGAATCGATGGATGGATATGGTCTTTCAGAAATGAAAAAAATATCAGTCCAATTTTTCTTGAAATTATAGATCACCAGCCAAAGTTATTGCCAAAGAGCTACTATTGTGCCGGAGAAAGCCCAAAGAAACAGAGAGAAGGCCCAAAGATGAAATGGGTTTGATTAAAGACTAATGGGATTGATGATATTCGGTATCCCGTTCGAAAACTTTATGCTGAAACGTCATATAGTTTCTCTGTATTTCTTTATTATGCGTATACATTTTGCATGTTACGTTTCACAACAATGTATTTACTGTATGTTTGACCTTTTTTATTTAGTATAATTTTACGATATATTTTTAGTAAAATCGATCTATCGTATAATTTTCCAGATGATATTAATGTACAGGTAGGACGACAAAATGAAGGGAGAGAAGCATTGTTGTGTGGTACATAAATTGAAAATGAAGGATAGTCTTTTTAGATAGGTCGCCATCTTATCTTACAAGACAACAAATGTCTTTTGGTAGATAGTGATCATTTAATGTCAAAATTGTATTGAAATTCTAGCTATTGCCCCCACAGTAAAAGGTAGAGGTAACTTATTTTGATTTAGTTAACTTCACATTGTATAAACTACTACAATTTTCGACCATTCAAAATTAAGAACGTCAAGCATACCATGAATATGTACTTATAACATTTTTATATATTTATAATAATCAAGATTAAACTTTGCTTATTCCGAAGCAATATTATAAGAAGTGACAGGTTGAATGTTTTTGAATATACACACGAGTGAAAATACATTGTAAGCGAATTAAATTATATTATCACAGTGAAACTAGCATTTCATTCCAAATTCGGAACAACGATCGTTACTGGTCTAGTAGTAGTTCACTGCAAAGTTGTGGCATTAATGAAAGAATAGAGAAGAAATAGAGCATGTACGCAATGTTTTATAAGTAGTCTCGTAAAGATCGAGGTGCAAGCAATCGGATCAATAAATGAAAATGAATGAATTATTATCACTATTTATATATTGATGATCGAGCTTGTACTAACGAAACCGTCCATAAAGATTATTAAATAATAATTGAATGAATGCATATATTTATATTTCTGTAATTATTTTGAAAAAATTTCACTACAATTGAGTTTAAAAAGAAAATCACTACATTTCTTGAAAAAATTTAAATTACAGTTGTGAAAGTTTAAAAATTAATTTTCACAAAACACAAAGTTTCACATTAGTAACGATTCACACAAGCACATGTATATGTACTCTTCTATTCACTATAGCAAATGAATTTAGTTATAGAGTCGAATACAATCAGAAAACATTGACTTGACGATTTGTGTTTGTTATGGCATTAAAATGCAGAAGATTGAAATAGCTCTACAGTAGCAACATTTTTCTCTACCTATATAATAAACCTATAATACATTATCCAATTACAATTCTATACCAAACACAATTTTAACAATTCCACTACAATTCCGATTAATATTCAGGCATTTAAATCGGAGCATTTAAGTCGCATGTACATCAGCTCCTGAATTGACTACAACCCGAAAACTGATCAATGGTCGAACCAAATTGATCAGTGTAACTTGGAGGTTACTGTTGAGTAAATTAATAGGAGTACAGGAGCATGCAGGCGTATATGATATAGTAGGCTAGTAGGGTGTGAATTACTAATACGTACGTGTGCCGATATAAAATACGAACTGAGTATTTGTGCATTAATTATAAATATACTTAGGATAGGGGCTATCTATGATACATAGGTCAGGTAGTGTCATTATATTTATATATTATTTATTTATTTAAAATAAAATATAGTATTATTAGATTCTCATGACTGTTGCCTATCTTTTACTTGCTCTACTTGCCAACATATTTAATTCTCTAAGATTATGCTACATGATAAACTTAAAAAATTACGAGAAGAATTTAAATTGAATGTTAAACATTTTACATTATAATTTATGACAAATTTATATATATATATATGGTCGGAATACTAAAAACTATAACCTTTTGCTAATGAAAGATGAAAATATAGTTAGTCTTTTCTATCGGTGAGTATATCATAATTAGATATTTGAATTTGTTTTGTACGAACTGGTGAAATTAGAGATTCGTAAAAAGTCGACAAGAGGAAGAAGTGAGGGAAGTGATCGAAGAGATGAAATAATGAAAAAAATGAGTTGAAAAGGTTGTTACCACAACTAGATTTGACATGTCATAAAATTGGCCATGAACATGGTTGGACACTCAACTGGAATCAATGTTATTAGCTACTTTTACCATGTAGCTGTTGAAACCTTTAGAAGTTGTTTGATAAAATACCTCATATCAATAATAACTCGATTTATGTGGGTGAAATAGTAATTTAACTAGTATAGTTTTTAGTTACCTATAAAAAATTCATTAGATCTAGTAACAATGAAGTGCAACCTAGTTACTAAGTTGTTCACCTCTAATTAATAAGTCGGAGTTCGAGTCACCCTTTAACCGTTTAAAAAGAAATTCATTATAGCTAGTTTAAAACATAAAAGTGGATAATTGTGATCTAGTTTTTCAAGTTGTAACTTAGTTACAAATTTATGAGACGTATCGTATGTTGTTAACTCGGTAGGATCAAAAGCGGAAGGAAAATAAGATAAAATTAGGTTGGCAGCTATGTTGTTAATTCATTAGAGTTTAAAACTAAGGTAGATAACTGTGATCTAGCTTTTCGAGTTATAACTTAGTTTACAAATTTATAAGATGCATCGTATGTTGTTAATTCGGTAGGAACAAAAGGGGAAAGGAAACAAGAGGATAAAATTAGGTTGGCAGCTACATTGTTAGAGCAACTCATCTGTGAATGATAGAATTAGGGAAATGGTTTCTTATTATTATTAGTTAGTATAGAAAACCGTTAGTTGGTTGATCCTTGGTAATAAAAGAAGTGGATATTACCAAGTAGACATGCGAGTGTTCACTGCCCAAGTGAAGTAGAGTAGCAAAACGATGCATAAGAAAGCACCAAACTCATGTAAGGTCACTCACAATTCATTAATGATGAATGAGGTAGATGATGCTAGTAGAATTATTATTTGTGAATTGGATTGGATTCGGATTTGGATATCTAAGTCCCTGTTTGTTATACAGCTGGTGTGGTCATCTACTCACTCAAATTGAACATTTTATATTCTACGTATATACTTGCATGAAAAGGTGGATTGGTTTTGTAGAATTTGAGTATTTGGTTTGGGTATCCTCATTTGGCGTTTGGCTAGCCACTACTGCTAGTCATTCTGCAACCAGTCCAGATACTATATTTACGTAACTTGGTTTCAATCGGTTCAATTCTTGGCTGGCTAGGTACTATTACCCTACCCAGCTACCCTACAATATTGGGGTGGGGTATATCACATACTACTGTTTTCTTGGCTTTAGAGGGGACCATCCATAGCCTCTATTTAATGTCACCACCACCACCACTACATGTATGTATGTATCCAATCTATCTATCTTCTTGTTGTGAACGTGATTTATTTATTTCTCCAGCGTGGGTGGCTTACCAACTCCCTGTCTTGTTGCCTAAGGATTACTACTATGTTTTCAAGAAACCCGGTGAATTCGACTTTCGTTGATCGGGTTTGAACCCAATTTAGAGATGTGAGCGATTAAACGTAAGAGAAGAAAACATGATGTATGAGTATTAGACTTCAAAGGAGGAGGAGGGTTAATTAGTTAATTTGATGATGTACATAGGACAAACAAATTTATGATTTTGATTGAAAGATGAAAGTGTGTGAGAATTTATTCTTGAATTTAGTGAAGTGAGTGGATGGTAATATTAAGTGTGTGCTAAGGTGTATTTTTATTTAACGTATCTCGTACATGTATAGTCATGGAGATATGTTCATGAACATTTTTGGCTTTTTTTTTTTTTTTTTTGAATATAGCATTTTGGCCTTTTTTTTAATCAAGTGTGGTAGTTTCGGGTTGGGGGGAGGGGGGGAAGGGTATATATGTAAAATTATTGCGCATAAAAATTGAGAATTCATTAAAAAAATATTAAATTTTATGTCCCACAGCACTCCAACAATGTTCATTGTATTCGTGGGACTACAACTATGTGGCCGGGGATGGTAGTAATACTGCGGGGTCTGAGAGGACTTATAAGCCATAACTACCATATGCCTAAAGATATGAGGAATTATATACATAAATGAACATTGAGAATCGTTGTAGCCAACACAATGGCATTGAAATTATATTGCTTAGTTGGTGTTACCTTCAACGTCAACTGGAAATCACTTTAGTTTAGTTTGACTTAGTTATAATTGTTAGACTATGTAATTGTGTAAATATAGTTTCCTGATTACATTAGTCTTTTATATTATAAAACTCTAGTTAGATTGATTTCCTCATTAGATTAATCTTTAGATTATAACTTATTGTACTTATATATATACCCCTTTCAATTCTATGAATAGACATGAAAAATAGTTCTTTCAATAATTTATACATTACTTCAGTTTAATAAATCAGTTGAAAAGAACACTCCCTTAATTAATAATAAACCTCATTATTTGGAATGCCATTTGTAGCGTATCCTAACTTAGGCTACACCATATAACGGGATCCCATATAACATGTATGAATTATTCGTGAGTCGAATAATATAATTAACTTTTAGATGCAATTTACTTAAATAACATTGATATAATATAATGTATTATGAAATATGAGACATAGTTATGCAATTAAATGTATTGTAAGTTTGTAACGTAGATTAAACCGGGTGGAAGGACAAAGGGATGGACATGTAATTGATCTGAGAGAAATGGCAAGACGAGCACGCATAAATCAAATCCCTGCTCCAAAACCTGCGACCAAACACAAATTTGCATTAAATGCTCTCTCTCTTTCTTGCCTTTGATTTGCAATTTTCACAATCCAAAATCTTTCGAGTTTTCAATTATTATGATACATCTGAATATTTCTTTTCCCCTTTTGGCACCCATCTCAGGTGCCTTTTACAGGTCCCCCACCCTTCGTATTCAGTGCTTCATATCCCTCCACTATAAATAACCACACAACTTACCTCACTTCAACAAAAATACATCACTAGCTACTTTTAAACATCCTCATTTCAATTTGACCATCATCATCATCATCAACATGTTAGCCTTAGAAGAAATCCTTTGTGAACTAGAGAGGAATCACGAGTCGGATGGTTCGTTGCCACCCGGTTTCCGGTTCCATCCGACTGATGAAGAGCTCATCACTTTTTACTTGGCTTCTAAAGTCTTTGACTCCACTTTCTCTAGTACTATCCACATTGCTGAAGTTGACCTCAACCGTATCGAACCATGGGAGCTTCCCGGTACTTCATTTTGTTTTACGCAGTTAAGTTAAGTATACTTAGACGAAAATATGTATTTGACTAAACTGATTATTACAATTTGCAGATGAGGCAAAGATGGGAGAAAGGGAGTGGTACTTCTTCAGTTTAAGAGACCGGAAGTACCCGACCGGGTTGCGGACGAATCGGGCTACCGGGGCGGGTTACTGGAAGGCAACTGGGAAGGATAAAGAAGTGTACAGTGCTTCAAGTGGTACACTTCTTGGCATGAAGAAAACCCTTGTTTTCTACAGGGGCAGGGCTCCTAGGGGTGAAAAGACTAAATGGGTCATGCATGAATACCGCCTCGACGGTGAATTCTCTTGCCGTCTCGCTTGTAAGGTATCGAATCGAATTTCTCATCTTATTCCAATTTATTTGGGTTAACTCTGGTCATATTGTTTGTTAGAACTTATTGACGGCTATACTTGTGTGAGTATTTTGTAATTATTCGTAACCGACAACTTTGTTGTTTAAACGTCATCGAAATCGTTTTGAATTTACGAATTAAGGGTAGAATCGATATTATAATAGAATTACTTGTCACCGCGTTATATGTATGTGAAAGCTGGGCGTGCATTTTGGTAAAGGAACAATGCGCTATTGAGAAAGTGAAACAACGGAACTTCTATGTCATGTCCTTTTAGCAACTATGTAATGTACCTTTAGGGTTGACTTTACTTTCGCATGGGTACGTTTGATGGATTTGACACTTTTCACTTGACATATCAATCTTTTAAGTTTGTCACAAATTATAATATTATCCCCACCTACTAAGAACATTTGTAATACTAATTCCAATTTCAAGTATCGACCGGACATTTACAAGGAAACAAATTAAGAGGGATGTAGAGTTCATTACAAACTGTCTTAGGTAATAAAGGCACAGATTCATTCGAGAATTAAAAGAATGGCTCAACTTTTTGTTCTTTTCTAGATAAGAGAATCAATGTGAAGAGCTATTTAAGTAGACTTGCGTCATTTCTTGGAAAGTAAAAAAGTAAAATAGGCAATTGAATGTAACCAAACCGTAGTAAAAAAGAAAAGAAGGTAAAGTACACCGTAGTTTGCGTGGCTAGCTAGTGAAGTAAAAGTATAGAGAGACATGGGATTTAGCAAAATGATTGAGACTACTGATCATTAACGGTTAACCAAATCTTTTTTACTTTTCACTGAAATCTTTCTAAAAAACCTCTCATTTATTAAAGCTCACTCTATTACTCACTGAATCTTTCCAGTACCCTAACAAACAATTTGCTTTACTACAATTATTTCCTGACCAAATACATCAGAAAGTTATAGTAGTACAGAAGTTACGCGTACACCCCCGTGTAATAGTTAACGCAACGAAGGTGCAAATGTTTACGGAGTAAGGGTCATTATCGGTGCGCTACGTACGCGTAACTTAACGTTGTGTGTTGTTTTCTTCTTACAGGAGGAATGGGTTATATGCAGAATATTTCACAAAATAGGTGAAAAGAGGTCAGCCCAAATGCTTCAAAGTCAACAAGCCTACTCAAGTCCTAAACCAAATCCCTCATTTAACACATTGCCTCCATTGCTAGAGACACAATCTCATCAAACACCTCAACAAATCCTGCAAATGCTTAACCAAAACCATCAAGACCCTTTCCTGCTTAACAACCAAGAACCTGACATCAAATCCCTGATTAACCCTCTTGTCTCTCAGTACGATATCTTTTCGTCCAGTTTTTCGACCCCAGATTCGCTGTTTGCTGACAAGCCCCTTTCATCACACCAAGATTTCACTTTGAGAGAACTCAGCCATGCCATTGCCAAACAGTGCAAGAAAGAGGGTATTGCTATTGCTAGTGCTAATACTAATGCTGCTGCTGCAAGTAGTACTAATTACAGCACATTTGATGGATTTGCCAACATGAATTGGGTTGAAAAGATTCAGGAAAACAATGCCAAGTATCATCAGAATCAACTGCTTTCTGGAATCCATGTTCCATCAGTAACAGCAGGTCATAATGGTCTTATTTCAACAAGTTCCATGGCTAGCACTGTAGCTATTGATCATGTCATGTCAACTGAACCAGCTTTCAGCTGGTGGTAGATATCTATCTAGTCTCATATTACTACTACTACTACTACTACCACTACTACTATATCTCTCCAACAAGCTTACCACTCAGGATTCTTAGGCAAAATGTGGACCTTGGCTTATAGTATCACTTAAATTTACTTATAAAGCTATATATGTAGTTGTATTCTGTCTTTTAAGTATGTACAGAATCTAGAGGTTCTTAAGTATGTTATGTAATTCTAGCTAATTCCGAAGATTAATGGATGATTCCTGCTACCAATTTCGTAATGCCTGAGTTTTATATCATATTTCGTGTGTGTGTGTGTGTGTTCACGTGTATGTATAAGCACCATTAAATGTCTAAAATATATATGCATCTGCAATTCTAACAGTAACAAGTGAAAAACAATGCAGAACTTTTAGAATGATGCAATAATGACAAGATAAGAATTAGCAAATTGGTATTCATAATCCATACAAAAAGGACAAAGCAAGTAGAGGCATACCTCGAGGAGGCAGATTCGGAGCAACCACATTGTTCAAAATTTCAACTAAATTCCCTCCGATCTCCATCCTGATATTATGTTGTCATTTCTTTGGAAAATTAGATTAAAAAGTTGAGATTGATACGCATATATCTATTTAAAACCCCTTTATTGTTTTTATAATCTGGGTTGATGAACAATTTAAATCTGGGAGAATCATAATTATCAAACACATTTCTGTTATTCTCCTAAATCCTAACTGGGGTATGTACAGCAAGAAGGATACCAGAGGATCATGAACTTTTAGATTGAATAACTAATTCAACTAGAAGTAGTTCATATGAAAATCTACTGCTCAGATAGTTTTCTTGGATTAGAAATGAAGGGCTAGGGTTGAGGGTGGGTGCAAGAGCACTGTTAAGAAGTGATGGTTTGATGTGAAATGGAGCTGTTGATTATTTTGACATCACCCATTTATTACAGGGATGCAAGTATGATTGAGTTGATGGGATATTTGGGTCCCTTTTCTGCTCGGATTTTGCATGGTTAAATAAGCTTCATTCATATCCACTACTAACTCTATACACTAGCCTGCAATTTTTTGTAGGCGTATGTATGTATGTATTATATACGTGTGTCTGCTAGATTTCTAGGATTTTCCCTTTCCCCTTTCATGTAACTACTACTTCTAGTTATATCATATGATATGAGAAATCAAATCCATCTTGTAACATAACAGACACCTAGTATCAGACTGGATGCATGGTTGGGCACTTGGGCTCTATGTCCGGTACTGGTCGAACCAATTGAACTTGGTATAACATCCAGCCGGTTTGTGAACACCGCTAATAGGTAGCCGATAGCCCTCATTTCTTGCATTTCTATAGTCTCTCCGTCTCAGTAAATTACCCCCAAACATTATATTTATGCTCACAATTATATACCACTCAAAAACAACCTTCAAAACTACATCAAGGAATGAAGGGAGTATATTCAAACGAATTGTAAAAGAGCAGAGCATTGATTACCTTCTAGTTGCCATTTCTAAAAACGTCAAAAAAATGTTCTTATATCGCAATCGATTGCTAGATCAGTTATTCTGATACCTATCCCATGTTCGAACAGTATGGAAGGTCAAGTATATAACACTTGGGTCACATAACACTTGCTAACTTGGACCTTGGACCTTGGACTGGAGCACTTTGGTCTAAGGGATTTCAGTTCAGAATTTTTTTCAGGACTGCAAGTGCGGTGTGCAAGGCAACTTTTTTGCCAGGAAGATGCATATACATCCAATTGAAGCCTTACTTAAGTTTCCACAAACCAAGCATAAATATCCAATTGTTGTGTTCCAGTCTCACTTAAGCATTAACATTCAAAAATCAAGTCACTGGAGGAAAATTACCAGATATACCATTGTAGCACAGCAGTGGTCACTTAGATGCCATATGCTGAATAACAAGTGGCCAGCAGATTGATTCAAGGAATGTTCTTCATCATCATGGAATTGACAAAAAAAATACTAAATGCCAAAATCAATAGTTTACATCAAAGAGTAGACAACTATAATCCCCATTAGAGGAGCCATGGATTCTCCATACAATATGGAGTTTTCATTCTATTTAACGGGGATTCGCAAGGCATTCGACATCCGAGTACCAGCACACGTAAACCCTGTGCAGCCCCAATAATAGAACTGCAAAAGTGTCCAATGATTCCCGGGGGGAGGGGGGGTGTAATTCTTAAAGTTTGTCCAGGTTTGATCGGCACAAATATCTGATAACACAAATTTTCTCCGAACACACCACTTCTTAACATACACAGGCAGCAGTCACAGACAATTATGCAGGCATATCATCCATGAGTAGAGCTATGACATGGGCCAAGAACATTTAACATATCCATCATCAATTACCATAGACAATAAACAGGAAACAATGCTTTTTTTTAATCATGGAATGCTCAAGATGCAAAATGCTTACAAAAGTTGTGCAGAAGCAAAACGGCACCACAATTATTACAAAACATGTTCATCTATGGCATGGCCCGACAAGCGGAAATATCCAACACTATCCAACCAAAGCCCTGCACCAAGACCAATCAACACTTGAGTCAGTATCCAAAGGCATCTGATCCCTGCCATCCTACCGGCCACCACAAACCATAATTCACAATGTAATAACTCAACCTTATCCCAACCAGATTCCATAATGAGGAGATATAAACACACATCCAGACTCATAAATCATAGACAAAAATGACATGTTTTTGTAATTATCCATTCACAACTCAGTATCTAATTCAGTCGTATGCATGCACACCTGCAGTCCAAATGGTAGCAGCTAAGCACCTCTTTATCAGTCAGGACTCAGCAGTACAATTATCACACTTTAAGAGTGTGTACTCTTATATGAACTAACTAATACTCTCGTTTTCTCAATTATCCTTCCGCATTAGTTTCGCGAACCAATAAAAGCTCAACCAAACTTTCTCAGAAACAATCTTTTCCTTTAAAATTAAACACTACATTACGCAAAACCTAAGCTGAAATTCATTAGACTGTTTGACAAACTACTCAAGTTCGTCTAAAGTCGAGCTGCCATATAACTAAAAAACTATGTAGTCACTATTATACTCACATAAAATCGAGTTACTATTCGTATGTTAAAGATACACCGTATGTCAAACAGTTCAAATTATCCAGTATCCTAAACATGATAACAGATCATATACCTGACACGGAAACTAATAAGTCTCAATGACAAATTTATTCAACAGCAACTAATCAATCCACACTCAGTTCAACGAAAACTATATCGAAATCAATAAATCCGAAACAAAACTGCAAGCAGAGATAAAATAGCAGGTGGATACATTGAGATATACCTATTTTCTCTAGCTAGAAGGTGCTGGTTTCTTAGAGCGATCGAATTTGGGCGGAGAGTAGATGAGTGCACCGATCATTGTCGCCGGAAACACACCGTACATCGCCACCGCAGCTGCTTTCGCCACCAGCGATTGACCTTTCATGAACGCCATTTTCTTCACCGATTTGCAAATCTCTAATCAGAGGAGCTCAGTTAGCTTAACAATTGAAGTGATTTAGGCTCTCAGTTCACTCTATTGAAACTTGGAAAAGAAGACTGTTAATTCTTTTGGGCCTCTCTTACTTTCCTCGTATTGGGCCTGGGCCGATTACACACTCTCGTAGAACTTTTCCGGTCAACTATATCTCTAAAATTCGGTCAACTATATCTCTAAAATTCGAGATCTATATATACATAAGCGTAAGTAAATATGTAATATTTGTGATGATAAATGCGACGTTCAATATCTTCTCTCGGAAATACAGTCTCCCATGAAAATTGTAGTCGGATGATGTTGGAGACTAAGGTACATATGGTCTTAAAAGGTATTGAACTAATTCCTACTCTAGCTCCTAAAGGATTGAACTCAAATTAACCAAGTGCATATATTTTACTTCAAACCAACCTTAGTGAAAATGAATTCTACTACATAATTAGTGAAAAATCAATTATTAGCGATGAATATGAACCCCACGTAAGAGGGCAAGTATATCCCACATAGAATGGAATAAACTTTAATAATACTCCAATAAATTTTGTTCAATCAAAGAATGTTTGCAATAATGTTGAAATGCACTTTATTTCCTCTTCCAAATAAATATCTAATGTTCATTTTTAACCTTTGACTCTAAGTTCATATTGTTGATAAAATTGATTATTTACCCACCATATTACTCGAAAACTAACTAATAAATAATTATATAAATTTTAAAAATTGAAATTTAATCGATAAATACTATTGATTATTTAACTAGTAAAAATATAACTATCAAGTATTAATGAAGTTTTACATGTTGTCCAATAAAACATTCTAGGACCATAATTATGACACGTAAATAATATATACACCCCTCTTGGACAAGATGTACTTGTCTAAAAGATTTATATATAGGGAATAAAATTAAATGTGAGTGTAACGTAACACTGAAATACAGGAAAAATTGTTACGAGGATGCATCATGGGGTGTACTATATAGGCTCGACACGTCAATCGACCGTAGGCAAGATTGATACATGTATTTTTGTCTTCATCAGCCATCACCATTTAACTTCCTACTTAATTATAGCTTGAAATTTTTTATTTACTTTTTAGAAATATAAATTTTATGATGCGTAAATTTAACTTCGAAATAATCTCAAAATTCATTTGAAGATAGTCTGTAGTCTTATGATTACGGAGAAAATATATTACCAACTAAGCTTGCAAAAGTTAATGTTACAAAAATCTACCCACCAAACATGCGTAATCATATATCTCAGGAAAATATTGAATTCCAACAAATGAATGTGGGTCGGTTGAATTCCAAGTAAAAATGAAAGAAAATAAGTATGCAGTGTAACCATATTGAAAGGAAAATATTGAATGTGAATAAGTGGATCCAAAACACATGGCGAGTCATTTTCGTCAAGTAAATTAGTGTACTAATATCCATCCACATGCACTTTTAAGCAATTTGATAGTCACCTTCTAATATATAATTACAACTTGTAGGCAAGGCAAAATTATACAAGTACTACAATAATTTGTACACCCTAAAACTAGATTTGGGTTATTTGATATTTATTTGAGATGTGACATTTCATGCATTATAATAGGTCCATCACTTCTCAACTCACGTTATAGTTCGTACGTAATTCCCTTATGCAAGATTTTTATTCAATTTTGTGAGCTAGTCATTTTCGTTAAACTAAAATAATCTCCAAATACCCAAAATACAATAAGTTAGGTGATGTAGAGTATATAATTACTAGCTACTTGTAGTTCAAATTATAGTACTAAAATAGTTTTACAACCTAACACTAGATTTGGTTACTATTTGTTTACTGAATATGTGACGTCATGGCATTAATTATAATTGGTTGATCACTTATTGACCTTATACTAAGTAGTGAAGAACGTAAAGGTCTAGATACGGTTTAGAAACAAGGCATGGTGTGTATGAGATTATCGACCTAAATCATATGCATCAATCATTCAACCCATACATATAGGATATGATTAAATCAAACTAGCTAAAAACGTAACCGATAGCTTGCGCATTCACGTAACGAACTTTTTATTAAAAAAAATCATAGAATTGAAAAATTAGTAGACTCCTAATACGTGTAAAAAGTTTGTACTGTTTAGATATGTGTAAATTTAAAGATGCGTGTGGTAAAATCATATTATATTCGTTTAAAATATACTATAGTTGGTATTGTAATTGGTACTTATGTATTTACATTTTGATGATTAAGGGGCTGATTGGTATAGAATTTGAATGAGCATTTGAATAGATTTTGATGAAATAGTATTTAAAATGAAATTGAAATGGAAGTATTTTAAGTATATTTTAGGCCTCATCGAATCAAATGGATAGATTACAATTGTTTCCCAAACCGTCCATAAATAATTCGTAAACATGTACGTAGAAGGGGTAAGATTTGAGCCGGATAAACATCCAGCATGACCGACGATTCACTTGCAAGATTACTACGCAGGGGTATCTTTGTTAGCTGCTAAAGAAAAAGGCATGATCTTAGGATATTTATTTAGTCGGTTTTCAGTACCTTTTTACATTAAAAAGGCCTAACATAGTGTTTCGTGTCTGTTGATAATATCCTGATGGACTAGTTATAATTGAAAATGACTTACAATTTGACTAATCTGAACACTAATTAATCATTACAATATGGTGCTAGCTCGATATATCGAACCCAATCATGCATGTAAGAATGAATGCTGACAACATAAAAGACAAACCATACTTCACTATTCTGGAATATATTTATACTCCATCATTTTCGTCCCAAATCAATTTCCCATTAAAATTTAACACGAGTTTTATAATTCCAAATCAACTTCCCATTAAACTTTAACACGAGTTTTAAAACTATAATTATTTTAAATTAAAGGATTGAATGAATAAAATAAGTGAAAGAACTATTTTTCCTATCTATTCATAGAATTAGAAGGGGAATATATACAAGTACAATAAGTTATAATCTGAAGACTAATCTAATCAGAAAACTAATCTAACTAGAGTTCTATAATATAACTAATCTAATCAGGAAACTAATACAATTATATAGTCTAACACACCCTCGCAGTCGAAGCTGGAGGAAGTCTGAAGCTTAGACTGTCACGAAAATCATCAAAGAGTATGCGCGGAAGTCCTTTCGTGAAGATATCTGCTATTTGATAGCGAGAAGAAACATAGCCCACGGTGGTGGAAAGAAAACAGGAAGCTAATCGAACAGTGGGTTCGATTAGAAGGGCGAACAAATTTGGGCAGTTTGTTTGGGGAAGAAAGAGATCGAATAGTGGGTGCGATTCGGAACAGAGAAAACTGGTAGAGTTTGGGGAGGAAGAAGAAGAAGAAGGAGGAGGAGGAGGAAGCTGTCTTTATTGACGTGAGGTCGGGACTTGGCCTGGTGGCGCGTTAGGTTGATCTGGGGTTGAGGAGAACCCTTTTTTTATCAAGACGTGCGACTTCGAGAGCTTAATCTGATCTCAGAACGGAGCGGAGACAGTTGCTCGAGAAAATC
>JAYMSP010004564.1:0-15849 GCA_036897095.1 Plantago elongata
TGGTACTTTTCATTTTTCTCTTAATACAAAGTTCTATTCATTAAAAAAAAAAAAAAAAGATAAATGGATATCCGACGGATTTATCCGTTCAAAACGATTGAAGAAAGACCCCATCCGCAATCCGATCCGGTCCGTTTTTACGAATAACGGACCAAATTTACAGATACGGATAAAATGAGCCGCCCAATTTCAAACGCTTTCCCTACCTGAGTCCTCAACCCAACCAGCCACCCTTCCAATTGGACAAAAAGATGACCAGGTAAGCTTTACTCTAGAGAAGTGAATGTTGTTTGTACCTGATAGATGATAGCTCTTCCATTGCATTATCTGAAACTGTATCAGTCAGGTTTAGAGTGGGCAAAGAAAACAAAACACAGCTGCATATTGCACTCCAACTGTTCGACAGAATTTCCGTGTTAACTTAATGAATTAAAGTTTCAGTTTGTTTTTACAAACAATTATGAGATGATCTTAGTTATTCATTCTCACTTGGATTCAATTAGACTAATTCAATTTCGGTTTACTTCTCATTGTCTGGACAACGCAGTTCAGTTGCAAGACGCTCCACCTCCCCACCGATGGTTCGAGTCACCATTCAACCGTTTCAAAAAAACTTCTCATTGTCTATGCTCTTGTAAGTCGATACAATCCCTTCGTACTTAGTGCTAGTTTCTCGATCGAAGACATTTCTGTAACACCCGTAACAGACAGACAAAGAGTACGTTTTGAAAGAACTTGTTGTCAACCTTTTCCATCTAGGAATCTATCGGATTCAAAAGAGAAAACTTGCATCAGTATCTCATTTTCTTCATTACTATGCAGTTTTGATAGACAGATAGATAACCCGTTTCAAGAGAAGATACCCAGATAGTCATAAGATTTTTTATTTTTTTTCCTAGTAGTTCACAACAGATACACTGTAAAGCTGAAACGAAAGTCCTTTGATTGATAATGTTTTCGTTTTTTGCAGAGACATAAGCTGAAAGAAGCAATTGGACTTTGACTCGGAGAAAACAATAGACAGCTCAATGAACGTCCAGGCACGTAGACCTGATCTTTTACTCTAAGTTCTTTGACGTTCCATTGATTATTTTGGCCAAGTTAAACAGATTCACTCCTTGTTAATTACCCATGGCCACCTCCTCGTTACGGATCAATGGATTAATACCCTCCTTTACAACGCCCTCATTAGGTCCTACCTCAAGTTTTCAACACCTACAGCCGTTCTTAGCCTCTTCGTTAACATGCTTCATCATCAGGCTCCCCCTAATAGTCACACTTTTCCTTCTCTTCTCAAAGCCACAGCTAAACTTTCACAGCCTTACACTTCAGTTATTGGCTACTCCCTCAATGCACAGTGTTCCAAAAGAGGTTTGCTAAATGACCCGTTTGTACGTACATCTTTTCTTTCTCTCTACTCGCATATCGGTGATATGAGGAGTGCTAGAAGAATGTTTTCTGAGATTCCTCAACCATGTGTTGTTTCGTATAATGCAATGCTTGATGCTTTTGGGAAAAATGGGAACATGGGGTTGGCCGCTTCATTTTTCGCAGACATGCCAAAGAGAGATGTTTATTCATGGACGAGTATTATCAATGGTTATGTGAGGAGTGGGAACTACAGGGAGGCGCTTGGTTGTTTCAGAGACATGATGGTTGATAGGGATGTAACTAATGGCTCTGTGAAGCCAAATGAAGCCACCTTTGTCAGTGTCCTTTCTTCATGTGCAAACTTGCGTATTGGCTCTGCATTGCTTCAAGGAAAACAAATTCATGGATACCTGCTAAGGAGCGAGACAGAGTTTACTATTTTTATCGGAACAGCACTGGTGTCATTCTATGGAAGAATGGCATCGCCAAGTTATGCCTTCACTATATTCGAACTGATGGCTGTGAAAGAGGTAAGTTCTTGGAATGCTATGATCTGTTGCTTGGCTTCAAATGGAAGGGAAAGGCAGAGCTTAGACTTATTTGCGATGATGAAGGACTTGGGATTCCGTCCAAATGAAGTAACTTTTGTTGGAGTCCTGTCAGCTTGTGTTCGGATAAAGCTTGTGGACTTGGGTTTGGCATTGTTTAAATCAATGTCCCATGAGTACGGCATTGTTCCAAGAATGGAACATTATGGTTGTGTAGTTGATCTTCTAGGGAGAGCGGGTCTCTTAAAAGAGGCATTTGAATAAGTGAGAAGTATGCCTTTCATGGCAGATCACTCCGTCGTGGGTGCTCTCTTGGGTGCTTGTAGAGTCCATGGGGATTTTGAGTTGGGGAAGAACTTGGTAGGCACATGATTGAGTTGCAACCTCGTCACTCAGGGGAAATATGTGCTTTTATCTAGCATTTATGCTGGGGCAAATGTACGGGATCATGCTGCTGCTGTTAGGATGGAGATGGTGCGAGTAGCATGACACAGTGAAGGTAATTGTAGCAAATTATTCGGATACGAACAGTATAGTAATTATTGTTTCTGTACCGGAGTCAGATTTCGTACTTTGGGCCCAACTATTTTCAACATTAACATGATCTTGGAGGTTTGAGGTTAAAAATCGTAGAAGTTGACAATGAAGTGCAGATTCGTTGGTAAGACGCTTCAACTACAATTAATAGGTCAGTAGTCGAATTAACTTTTAGCCGTTTTAAAAAAAAAAAGGTGTAGAAGTTTTGTTGGGCAGTTGAGATTGTTGTCAGAGCTTTTGCTAAGCAAGCTGCAATCCTAGGACATAGTATGAGCAACAAATTAAATCGTGCCCAGGTGGTTGAGCGGTAACCAAGATATTGATATAGTAAGACATTCATAAATAATAATTGATAAATTAATAATTTTAATAAAATTAATAATTTGTCGAATTTTAACTTGGGACCAATACAAAATTAGACTTCAATTGATAAAATAATAAGATAAAACTTTTTAAAAATTTCAGTGTATATATATAGGTCCCAACGAAACTATAAATTAATAATTACTAAAATATTTTATATACATGTGTTTGTTGTGCGATATACTTTAAAATTTTAAGATTGTCTAGTAAAAAATAAATTTATAAACTCTTGTTTTTTATTGAACTTTAAAATTATATTGAGTTCATTTTTAAATCTCCTCATTGCACTAAAGAGGTGGAGCGTTGACTTCTCATATTTTCATAAAAAATTGTGAAGAGTTGTTGACACTTGCAATACTTCTTTTCGAGTGATCGTTTCCAAATCTATTGTATTATCCAAACTTCGTCATCGTCCGAATTTTAAATGGTGTCTGCCAAAATTTCTTCAATGCGTTTAACCTATATTCATTATTTCACCAGAATAATCTAGCAAATAATTCACATTCAATTTAAAGAAATTTAAAGTCATTTATAAAACATCTTTAAATTAATAAATTATTAATTTATCAATATAATAACATTTTCTCGCTAAATTAATGAAATATTACAATCCAACATTTTTAATTCATAAAATTTTACATTACAAACATGAGTGGATAGGATAAAATTTCCGTGGCGTGATTTTTGCCACGGTGAAGTGTTAAAATAACATACAAATTAATTTTGAGTGCGGAACATTTTTTATAATAAAAAGGACCCAGACCCGCTCCAATGAGTTTGTACGCTCCAAGAATTGAAGACGAATTGGACGCTCCAGGAGGTAGTACGCATCAATGGGGGCAACGTCTCCCCTCTAATGCGCCCTCACGTGCCAAAATTTGAATTTTTCAAGCTCGCAGGGGGTTCTGAACCGTTGCATGATTTTATAATAGTTTCACACGCCAACAGTCTTTGCCACTGTTTCCAGAGATCTTTCCGTCTATTAATAGGTTTTTGGGTGTTCTGGAACCAAATGATAATAATCATACAATGTTGCCTTGGATCACAAACATTGCAACTGGGACTAAACATACACTTTTAACGTTCAAATGATTTACAGTTTAGATTCGATATGATTTAGGGAATTTCAGGAAAAAGGAAAAAAATGAAAATAAGTGTAATTTCTTCTGTTTATTTTGATAGAAAATGAAAATAGTGGAAACAAAAATATAGGAAAACTTGAAAAGTTAAAAAAAAAAAAACAATAAAAGAGAGAATCATAGAAAATTATTATCTCTTTATAATTTTTTTACAGAGACTAATATTTATTAAAAATATATATATAATCTAAAAATTATTATTATTATTATTATTATTAATCTAATACATTTTTGTACAAATTATTTTATTTATAACATCCATTATACTAGTATGTCATAATTTTTCTTATTAACAAGTTGTATAACTATAATCTATATATCAATAAATATAGATACATACTCCCTACCCAGCACAAATTACAAATATAATATTTACTGTTACTTTGAAAAATTAGAAAATAAATTATTATAACAACAAATCAATTTATTATATTACTTTATTTAATCTTATTTCACATACTCACCTTTTATAATTATTTTAATGTTTCATTTTATAATTTAAATGTCAATTCGTATGTAATTAAAAATTATATATTGGTCAAACAATAATATTAGTTTGTACTCATACACTAATTAGTAGAAATAAAAGAAAAAAAATTAAGAAAAAAGAAGAAATATAATAAAAATAACTGTCAATTTTCATGGAAAACTGAAAAATTATCAAATAATAGAAAAAAGGGGGGAAAATGATTTTTCCAAGGTATTCAATTTTCTTCAATATTTTTCCTTTTCCTTCGAAATCCCTTAAACCATGCATCCCTTAAATCAGGGCCTAGTTCCTAAAACTAACCTAACTTCAAATGATCATACGTAACTTGTTCATCCCAAGTCCAAAAATACTAATATGAACATAAATAAAGTTCTTGAACAACACTTTCCAGAAAATTGCACAGTGCCCACTAATTCCTTCTAGTTTGCTCAAAATCATCATCTAAAGTGAAGTACATGTAAAAATCCCATAAAGTTGCAAATATTTTCAATTTTCATTTACAATCCGTGAAGACAAAAAATCATAGAGAAAGTGCACGAATTGCATAATTTTACATGAAATAGTCAATGATTTATGGACAATAAGGTATACTGAACCATCAAGCATTGAAGGCACATTAATATTCATTGTTCAACTTGCAAATGCAATGATACATCAAGAACATCAATAGATAATCAGGAAAAAATCCAAACAAGGCCTGATTTGCTTTGATATAATATAGGAAGTTCATGAAAACGTACATACAACATGTCATTCAATTATAATCAACAACATTCAAATTTAGAGTAGATTATTAGCTAGAATAGTTTTCAGGGAAATCAAAAAGATTTTGGTAAGCATTTTCCTCACGAACACACCTTTAATAAGACAAATTCCTTCTGAATTTGCACGAAGGCAAGCATATGATGCTTGCTACGTAAATCTTATCTTGTCCTGGAGGGGTTGACTGGATATGGTCTTGCAGCAAGCCAACAATCAGAGGTGCAATGACTCAGCAGTCACTCTGTAGTAATTGCACACATAATTGACAAGTCATGAGTAATAGTTACCCATCATATATGGAGTATATATTTAGAAAATCAAAACGGACTCATAAAAGAACAAAAAAGTATAAAGAGATTAACATTACGGGCTTCTGCTAATAATAGAGAATCTCACCGTAAGTGAAACGTCTCAAGAATGATACATTTGTAGATTGTTGGTGGAGTACTGAACTCCTAGTTTATATCACTTGCAGAGTTTGAGCTTCTTGAAAAATGATGATACAACAGATTTAGGGTACGGTTTTGTTGCAAGACATGTAGGAATGTTCTCAGGCTGTTCAATCCACAACCTATGAACAATGCCACCAAGTTTTAATTTTTCAGTCAAGTTCAGCAACTGAGTTTCACCCTTTACTTCAAGAGTTACCTGTATAGCAAAATGTAAATCGTGGTTAGAACAGCAGTTAATTGCTGCACTAAAATGTAGTCTATATTTATTTCATTACCATGAGAGAATTGATATCAAATCAGCCAGTTTTTTATAAAAACGCATAGCAAAAGTAAAACAAAACTGAAAAAAGAAAATGAATATCAAATTAAGTGGATGTAAGTGTTTCTATTAAAAGTTCTCATTTGTGTATGCTATATGTGACTAATCCAACTGAAAAAAGGACTCCCACTGGCATTTCAAGACTCGAAGAACATAACTGAACTGAAGAACTGGATTGTAGTATAAAAATGACCTAAGCATCTGAATAAATTTGATGAGTTTAAAATGAATAGAACAGAGCCTAATATATAAATTCTACTAATACATACTACATCTAATAGCTACAGAAAATGTATAATGCATGTACAGTGCAGGTGATTTTGTGTGCAAAATGAAAAAAATGTGATCTTAAATTGGTCTCTCGAGTATGCAAAAGTTTGTATACATCTAGCTAATCAACAAATAGCTCTGAATTCATCGAATTCCAAAAACCAATTAGGTCAAAAGAAAAAGGGGGCAAATTGGCAACCTTGTGCATATTGTCAATATTGGAAGGAGAACAATAGTCGAGAGTGACCGGATCATCCTTGTGCGCCCAAATTGCGGCAACGGCGGCGTGGCAACCCTGTGTGACAACGCTCCCTAGCGGCCAACTGTCGATCAAGTCCCGCCGCAGCACCACGTACTGCACCACCGTGTCCACAGCAGGGATCTCGTTCGATTCCTCTGTTACGTCGGCGGTGGAGGAATTCATCCTTACGGCGGCAGTGCGGCGGAGTGAGACGGTGGTTGGAGTGAGTTTAGTGGCCAAGGAGCTGATTTGAGGGTTTATTGGTACAAAAAGGGCCACTACTACACTAGCTGCCATCGAGCTCTTTTTACAATGTCTATTTTCCTAGGCCGGTCCGGGTTTAGGTGGTGGACGTATTCTACTGCCCTATCCGGATAATCACGTCTTTTACCATATATGATGTATTTTTAATTTTACTTTAAAATTTCAAGCTAACCTATATGAATGAAGTTTTTAATTCCCAAATTGCTTTAAAATTTTCTTTGCGAATCCATTTTGTGGTTTCTACATCGGATAAAATATTAAGGATGAAGGGCAAAATTAGAAGCCGCCACCGTCGAGCAACCTTAAAATATAAAAGAAATAAATATACAGTGTTGTGACATTTTAAAATTTTGTTATCTCATAAGCTCCGAAAAATCACATATACTTCACAAGCTTTATGATTCATAAGGAAATTAATTAATTTATAATTTAACACTCCTTAGTTGAGGATGTTACAATTATCGCTTGAGAGTAATTTGTGGTTAAACTTTAATTTTATTGATTTTGAAAAAGTCATAACTTGACAACAAGTGTGACACGGAGGGAGTATGTATTTACTTATGTACTCGCAAAAAATGCCCATGATCAGTCAACGTATGTATCATAGCGATTGATACTTGCTCATAACACGGACGAGCTTATTCCCGATCAAACTCGTGTTGATCGATCTCAAACTCTAAATAAACCTTTTGTGAGTTACTCACAAACAACTTAATTCGTTTACACTCCTAGGCCTAATCACCAAATACAAACTTATCAATATAATATAATTGATAAGCTAATACTATGTTACTAGTCTTTTTATCAATGAAACGTATGGAGTATATAATTTGGATCCGGACATGACATCCTCATCCACGACTACTAGTACCAGGGATGCTTCATTTCTAACCTACATGGATTTGTAATCGTATTGCTAACTTATATCCTCTCACTGTATTAATTAGTAGTTAATTTGTACTAGGTTCCAAGACATTTACATAATCAAATAATAAATTATAGTCTAATATAAACAAGGAATGTAGAAAGCGATTCGAATTAATTGAGAAATTTAAATAGCATGTTTTACAAAAAAAAAAAAGGCTATTTAAATTGTTATTTTCTAATTCAAATCGATTCCCATAATCCCTAAACTCCTCTGAAATTTACAGAGAAACTTCCACCGTATGTATTTAAAAACACTAGGGTGACTTGACTTCTGTTGCAAGTTGCAATCAGTTGGCTTTTTAAAACAGAAGTTTAATGAAGATCAACTGTCCAACCAGCCCATTCAAGGCTTGACATCTCTTCCGTTCGTGTATTTGATCTTTAAAAATCGCATAGGTTGCGTGATAGCTTGGGCGTTCATAGAGTCAGAGGCAAGTATTATTCGAGCTTTCCAATTGAAAACAAATTAGAATTCAATTTGGAATTGACCTATTGATTTGTATAGAAAGAAATAAAATTAAATGAAATAAAAATTTTAATTTTATTTTTCACTAAACAATCACAATTAATTGTTTTCCAATGCTGCTGGGTTGCTAATTTTGCCATTTCCACAACTCAGGGACTGTTTGACATGCGATTTAAATGCACCGATTTAAATACCTGAATAGTGATCGAAATTGTAGTAGGATTGTTAAAATTGTGTTTGGTATAGAATTGTAATTGGATAGGGTATTATAGATTTGTTATATAGGTAGAGCAAAATGTTGTTACTGTAGAGCCATTTCAATTTTCGATATTTAAATGCCATAACAAACATAAAATTCCCAAGTAACATCTAAATGGACAATTAAATGCTACTCTAATCAGCCCATCAGTGCTACTTTATAGTTTATACATTAAACTCCTATTCAAATCATCTACGTCATTTTGATGGTAAATATAAACACACACTCAGGATGTTTGGATTTCAATAAGTCGAGTTTTCTTTCATTTTTCCACTTATTCATCGGCTTCAAAAAGAATATAATACTATATATATTATACTATATATCACAATCAAATACCATATAATAAATTAAAAGATAATATTTACAATTTAATCACTATTCATCAAATTTAAAGATTAACTCAACTTTCAAGTTTAAAGCCAAAACACAATAATCTCTTCAATTGATTAAGTTAAATTAATTCTGTTTTGTTCAGTTTAATTCAGAAAATTATAGTTAAATTATCAAGAGTTTACTTTCGTAACATGTATAGCTTGCTAATTCATTATATTTTAATGTTTTATAAATTTATATAACTTTTATCTATTTTTTATTTTTTTTTTGTATTTACCGGCAAAAATATAAAGAAACTATAAGATGATTTTTCAAAAAAAATAAAAATAAATAAGATGATCAAGTACAACCACATAACCTTTTTTTCGGAAATTAAAAATTTTTCAACAAGTTAAATATAAATAAAATGGAGAAAATATTTAAGTTGAGTGAAATAAAGTAAATGAATAAATGTAAGACACCTATATGTATCCGTGAAATCACAGTCTCACCAGTTTAATACCCCATACCTATCCATGAGGTTAATTTGGGGTTTGAAAGCCCAAATGGATAATTTATTTTGGTACAGAATGATTGAAATTATAATAAGAGTAGATATACTAATGACTTCAAGGATTTATTTTCATATTATAATTTTAATATGATGTCTTGGAAATAAATAACTCAAAATTAATTAAAACTGGAAGAATATTTTGGTTTTTATTTTACTTAATTATTACTTTCTTCATCCCGCTAATAATGAAATATATTTTTATTTTCAACGTTATATTTAAATGAAATAATTTTTTATTTATGAAAATAATCTCCACAACTCAACTTATTTTTATAACCACACAATATTGACCCACCTCTACTTTTTAATTTCAAACTCTTTATAAATCATATATCATATTTTCTCTTATAATAAACTTAAAATTATATTATTTCATTATTAGTTGGACGGTGATCGTATTATACTTAAATTTAATTAATGTAGATGACCACATCAATCAACTGTAGCCTGTAGAATTTGGCATTGGCATTCACAATATTAATGGACTATATACTTTGGTTCTTTCCTTCCCTACACCATAATAAATACCAAAGTGATCGATTGAGTCACTCCATTTTCTTGATTAATTGTTCTTCAGTTAATAATGGAGTACAGAGTTCTTGAAATCACCGTTCAATACGCGAAGGACTTGAAAAAAGTCAACTTCATCACCAAAATGGACGTGTACGCCATCATCTCCGTCTCCAGCCGGGATAACACCAGCTCAAACCAGACAATCAAAACCCCGGTCGATCTTCACGGCAACGCCAATCCCACCTGGAATTTCCCGATAACTTACACCGTGGACGAGGCCGCCCTACAACATAACCACCTGATGCTCGACTTTCAAATCATCTGCAATCGGACGTTGGGCGACAAACACATCGGTGAACTCCATGTGCTCGTTAAGGAGCTTTTCGACACCCCGGCTAATGGAAGTGTTAGCGGCAAGTCTTTCGTCAGCTACCATGTCTTGAAACCAAGTGGGAAACCCAAAGGATCGATCACGTTCTCATATAAGTTCGGTGAGAAAATCTCGGTTGGATCGGTTGAACCATCTGCTCCACCTTTGAATCAGCAGGATTATGTGGACCCAGTGGTGGCGTATTCAGTGGGTCCAAGTCATGGGTATACGTCCGGAAACATGTCCTACCAAGTAGAGAATGAAGGAGGTGTTACTCCGGCAATTCCTCAAGGGTATGGATATAACCCTATGCCCTCATATGGTCATTATGGTGGTGCTCCTGCTTATCCTCAAGGACCTCCAACATATGGATATGGGTACTACTCGCCTGTACCACAACATGGATATGGATATGTAGTCCAGCCGGCGCAAAAGAAGAACAAGTGGGGCATGGGTTTGGGAGCTGGTTTGGTGGGTGGTACAATCGGTGCCCTATTGATGGGTGATCTCATTTTCTGATGTGAGGTTGTAGCAAAAGTCTTGAAAAAAGAATATTTTTGATAGTTTTTAAGTTTTACCGATTTGACCGGTCGAGTTTATTAAAAACTGCCATGATACATTATACTTTTAATAGATTAAGTCATGATTTGAAATTGTTTGTATTAAAAGTCATGATATGATGGTTTAATGCATCGGCAATATATTTTTAATTATAATTTTAACTTCTTTTATTAATTTTTAAACATATGATGTGATTATTTTAAGGATTTACATGTTATTTTAAGGATGAATTATTATAATTTTAAGTCAATTTGATGTCATTAAACAAGTCTAAAAGTTTCAGGAAAGTCATTAAAATAATAATAAATAAATGTCAAATAAACTACTTGAACATTCAGTCATCCAAACATTGAAAAACATCTAATTCTCGTAGAAAATAATTTCATAAATATCCATTTGGTGTTTTTGATGCAAATACAATTACGTTGTTAAAATAATCTTTTTTTTCTTGATCACATTTGACGAACTTCATCTTTCTATCTGATATTGCATGTGCTTGTTGGTTTAATATACTGCATTGCATCTTTGAGAGACTTGACCTATCATTCAACTCGATGTCATCATCAGACCTAAATAAAATAATCACTAATTGTGTTAAAATATAACAACACTCATTAGAACTGGCCGGTGTGGATCACCTACCCCACAAAATACTCCACTATATACCCCATCTTTTTTAATTTGACCAATTGGAATTATTAATACAAATTAACTACAAAATAAAGTAATCATGGTAGATTAAAGTTCTCTATGTTTTTTTACTAAATATAGGTGGTGTTCACTCTAACCTTAACAACGTCAATCTCCTTTTATAATTCTTTTTTAAAAAATATATACATTTTTCATATTAGATTATTGAATGCATAAAAAAAATATTATGGAGAGCTACGTTCGACAATTTTATTAGTTCGTTTAATAATAATAATTAGATATTGCTATGTTGAAAAACCAAACAATTTTATTAGTTCGTTTAATAATAATAATTAGATATTGCTATGTTGAAAAACCAAACAACCTTTCAAACTTAATGCATACCGTAAATATCTAAATATTTGTCGCACTAATCTTATTTATTTATAATTGAGATGTTTTGTCTAATGTTTATGGAAAAATAATATTTTTGTAAAATTATGTTGAGAGTCCAATTAGTAAAATTAAATATATAATGAAAAATTAAATTGGAAAGAAGAAGTTTTAATTTACGAAATAAAATTATAAAATAGAATTATATTATACAATAGAATCATGTAATTAATTTAATTGAGGGATAGTGGAGATGGAGAAATGTATATATTTCGTCTAAATGAATAATGTATTAATTTAATAATTTGTACCTATTTTTAGTGGATTGTAAAGAAAAGATCTCATGATATAACCATTATTCATGGTTACTTGATTGTATTTTATTTGAATTAATTGTGCCACGTGGTTAAATAAGAAAGATGGGGTATATCATGGGATATTTTATGAGGTAGGTGATCCACACCGCATTAGAACTATCATAATGGTGCTTAAAAATAAAGAAGAAACATACAACACATGCTAAAAACAATAACATTGATGTGTAAAATCATAACAATGCACTTTAAAATTATAACAAAGTAGGTACACACAACACAAGCTAAAAACAACATTAACACATAAAACTATAACCATGACTCTTAAAACTATAACAAAACATTTACAATAAATCAAATTATTAATATTCGCATAAGCTAAACGCCAACGTTGATGCTTAAAATTACAACAATAGGTCTTATTATTATCACATATGCACTAAAAACAATAACATACGACTACTCAACATAAGATAAATATAAAAAGATTAATGATTACAACCACGTAACATTGCATCTTAAAATTACAAAAACACAATTTAAAACAATTACAAAGCACGAACATGCGACACAAGTTAAAAATAATAACATTGATACTTAACCCATAGTTATAACATTGCATTTTAAAACTATAACAATGTCTTCTAAAATTTAAACAAATCCTCTTAAAAAGTTAATTCATAAACATTTCATCAAAGGCTAAAAATATTAACTTCGTTGCTTTAAATTACAACGATAGGTCTTAAAACTATGACATATGCACTAAAATTATAAAGTACAACATCATTCGACACAAACTAACACGTAACTGTGATTCTTATAACTATAATACCGACTATTAAAATTATTGCATTACTAAAATAATAACAAAACTAATTACTAGCTAATCAATTCAGATGTATAAAGAAACAGTAAAATGCAGAGCTATAACAACCAAAACACAATACAATTAGCTAAAATCACAATTTAAAAATTATTGTATACAAAATTAATCACTAGCACAATCACCGAAAAACACAAACTAGAAATTATGTAGGGGCTGATTGGAATGGCATTTGAATGGGGATTTTGATGAAATTGTGTTTGGGATAGAATTGAAATGAAAATATTTAAAGTGTATTTTAGGCCAAATCACTGTTCATCGAGTTAAATAGGGGCATTTAAATGCCAGCCCAATCATCCCCGTGTACAAAATTAATAACTAGCACAATACAGTTCAAATTTATGGAGAAAGAGACAAAATAGAGTTTAACAACCAACATACCATAAGTAAAGAGACTACAAACTCTTTCGCACTTCTTCATATTTGAAAAAATATCTATACTCCACCTCAGTCAACTAAGGCCTCTCCGATCTTCTTCTGTTCACCACTTGCCGCTCAATAATTATCTTCGCCTTTCCACAGTTTCGTTTATCACTCGTCGGATTTTAACGGAGAAAAACTGCAAGTTGTACATAAGTGAAATATGCTCCGTGATTAATTCTCATCGAATTCGGTCTCCAATAGAGGCGATTACTATTGGAGGCGATTACCGTTCCATCCGTCCGTAGAGGATTGGCGGTTGATCGAATCATAAGGCATCAGTAGATGGTGGTGAGATGATGGAGTTGGTGAAGAGAGGGGTGGATTGAATATTGTTTTTCTCGCTAGAGATTTGTAGAGAGGGAAAGATAGTTGAGTGGTATAGTTTTTATGAGAAATTTTATTGTTAATTTGAATATTTATATAGATATATAGACCGGTATTTTATTGTACTAAATGGATTTTTTTATACATTAAGAAATTTTTTCCTCTTACTATACTCGTGCTTGTGGATTGAGATTTCATTTTTGAACTTTTTATTGAATTTAAATGTTTACGTTGTCTGTGTACATGTGTCATGTCAATAATGCTTATGAATAATTTTAAAGTGATGTATATGCCATAAGTTGAATTGATCTTACATAAGTAACATTGTAGTAATACCTAAAGTATAATTAAGACCACCCAATAGCAGGTGGTCATGGCCCAAAAACCTCGGTGTGACTGTCACGACCAATGAAGCTAATCGTTTGGGCCTTGACCCAATGAACATTTTCTAATTTTTATTTGTTTCAAATAAAATTAATTTTAAAAGTTATAGAATATCAAATGTTATTTTTCGGTACTTTATTACTTCATGACCATTCTCACCGTGGACAATCTTAGAACATGATCACCAGGCCGTATCATTTTGGCAATGTAGTGTCCACTTGAAGGCTAGTAATAAGACCAGACTTTGAATATGAAATTTTTGACTCCTGAGATTGAAATTTTACCAAATTGTGTACTTTTAGTTTAGCCTTCCAAATTGCTTTGTGAGGAAATTATAAATAAAGTTGAGTTCCCTGGATTCGCCTGGTCTCACAGTTTTGTTATGTTTCATCCAAATACACGAGTACTATTATTTTTGAAACCACAAAACTTTTCAATCCTCGAAAAATAATGTATCTATAACAATCGACAGGTTTAGATCATCATTGATATGTACCTTTAAGTCCGCTGTTTGGAACGCCGTCTTCACAACACACTAATTAATTCGTCTGATAGAAAGTCCGAGACCCAGCACTAAGGTCTGAATTCCATGCAAGTCAACCATAGACCAACTGAGTCAAGCTTTTCTCGATGTCGGACTTTGTGCGTACTTCCATTAGGTCCGACACAAGGCATCTTTCTACGTATCCCAGACTAACGGATATGTCCGGCTTTAACAAGTGGACCCATACCTGACTTCTGGTGGGGCCAACTCTGACAGTCTTGCGGGGCTCCTCCTTACGTGTCTGTCCTGCGAGTATGAGCCACACGCGCCTCTTAGCTTCGGGACCACGTGTCGCGTAACCACCAGGCTGACCAAAGTCAGACCTGTCAGAGCCCAACCTCCGGCGAGATTCTACTATAAACATGGGGCATTTACTCCTCATAAATTCAAGTAACTACTACTCACAAATCCACTCTCTACATTTTGAGATCCGAGCTCTGGCTCCTTTTCAGCATTTTAATTCGTTCAAGTCCGAAGCCCGGTTTGTCTTAGGCAAACTGGCCCAAAAGGGTCTAACCCCTTCCTTTGACTTACAGATTCAAGATCCAAGATCGGACTCTCCCAATCTCGGACGAAGACCAAGAAGTTCAAGCACTACAAAAATCTCCTGTTCTAGCGACGCGGTTATCCGTCGCTAGAACAGGACCGATTCGTTGCTAGACTGTTTAGCGACGGATAACAACGGGCGTCATTAAAATGCCCGTTGTTAGATTTTTGGCGACGAATAGCTCATCCGTCGCTAGGTTTAGCGACGGATAAGCTTTATCTGTCGCCAGAAAGGCAACCCTTTCTGGCGACGGATAACTTATCCGTCACTATGTTTAGCGACGGATAAGCTTTATCCGTCGCTAAACTGGGCAGTTTTTTAATTTTTTTTAATTTCATGAATAAATAATTCAATTGTATTTTAAACCTATTTATCACCCAATATAATTGTAAATGCAGAAAAAATATTTCAATTGCACGAAATGTCATAAATGAATTTAAAATGTAATATTCGCATAAATAAATTAATTTAAAATCTAATATTCGCATATAATTGCAAGTATCCTAATATTTTATCAAGTTCAATGAATAAGAACAGTAGTATTCGGATAATAAAACATAGAACTATGAAGAAGGATGAGCACCATCAGAACGGCCTTGGGTCAAGAGTTCCATCATCCGCTTCATCTCTTCGTACTGACGATCGGTACGTTCCTTGACGGTTTGA
>JAYMSP010004565.1:0-15847 GCA_036897095.1 Plantago elongata
ATTTACTAAGTTAAGAGGTTTTACGTATATGCAGGATTGACCAATATAAATTTTAAGTGCATCAAAACTGAAATATTTTCTAATGAGATGTTACGTATATGCCTAATTGATTATAATAGACTTGAAAATGTATGATCACATAAAATTTGAACGTAATCTTAACGTAAAATGTACCAATATGGTCGTTTAGCAAATTGCTTTTGATACTACAAATTTCTGTTGACGTATACTCGAGTGGTTTGAGTTATATTTTGAAGACATTCAAGGCTTCAACAACTATATATGTGTGTGTGTGTGTGAGAGAGAGAGAGAGAGAACAAATTCAACAACAATGAAATGAAAATGCAAATTTTGATACAGAACGGATGAACTAATTTTTATTAATTCTTTTAGTTTATTTATTAAATAAAATATTAAAAAATTGGAGATATTCATTACATAATTTGTGTTGATTAAATTTTTAACTACCGCCCATGATTCTTAAATTTCAATCTTCACACCCTTAGCAGAAAAAATGAGCTCTGATTCAAGAAACTAATCGTTCGAAAACATATTTATTCTGACTCATACGGAGAGATGCACTGGAGCACCGATGTGTATCATGCACCCGAATTTTTCAGCAATTGAACTCCGATCTAAAATGGATTACTATATCAACAACGATGAAAAGAAGAATGACATTGTTGGCTTGGCCATTGTTGGAGCTGTCTTCGGTAGGCTTGTAAACGAGTCGAGCTTTTTTTGAGCAGTTCGAGATCAACTCGATACTCGAATTTGAACTCGAGCTCAAATTCGAGTATAATTTATCGATCGATAAGTTAATCGAGTCACTACAAGAAGAATAAGTGTCACATCAGTCTGGAAATGATGGTTGTTAATCTAAAATCCTACTTACACAACCATACACCACCACTCACCCAGGTCGTAGGCGCATTCTATAATTCGCAAATACACCTTAAACCATGAATTAATATTAGCAATAACAACAGAACTAATCCGACCCGATTATTAGGCTCATTACCCCAGTGGTCTAATCCATAACCATCTAACCGTAAGACAGGCTTAAACACGAGTCCTCTCTACAACACTGTGACATGAGAACCTCAACACAAGATAAGAGTATCCAGACCTTTTATCTAGTAGAAATATCAGCAAATAGACTGACAATAAAAGAGACAATAGAAAATCAGCCATGTTGTATGTTTCTGTAGTCAAGATTGAGAGATGACAATGTAATCGAGCTCAATAGCCAGATCGAAAGTAATCGAGCTATGCCTTCTCCAAATCGAATGTAAGAGAGGACTCGTTTACCTTCTCCAAGTCGAATGTAACCCAAGCCTGCCAATCGAGCTCTGCCTTCTCTTTATTGCCGTCTTAAATAAGACTCAACATCCGTTAATAAATAAAGCCCTGATTTTATTTAATTCATACGCCTACAGTATCAATACAACCATAATTCAGTAGATGACACAATTCGTTATGTGGCCGAGTGGTAGAGTGATATATTGTCTTGTGGTATTCGTGAGTTGGTTTGAATCCTACTTGTGTCAAATCTTATTTCCAAATTAAATTTTGCAACAATAAAATAAAGGTAATAATAATAAATACAATAAATAATAATATAATATCGTCCAAATAAATAGAATAATAATAATAATAATAATAATAATCGTCAATTTTTTTTTATTTTGAGGACAAATTTGATATTTTACTTAATGTTTTTATTTTTTATATTTAAATATTCTTTTGGCGAATGGGTGATTGACTATTCACCAATTGGCGAATGGACGATCTTCATTCACCAAACTGGCAAATTAATATAGAACGTTAGATCATTGATCCAACGACATATAATCATTTGTCTGATGTGGACGAATGATGCCTAATCGTAGAAGAGCCCATGTTAGTTATATATGTAATCATTCCTATAATTTAATCACTTTTTATCTAAATTTTCGATGGTGCCATCAATTTTACTTATCTTCCTAAACAAGCATCAATCTAATTGGTACATTATTAATCTAGTTATGTATAGAATATCACGATATGTGATGCTTGTTTATATTGTCCAAAAAAAGATGTTGATGAGATGCTTGTTTATTTCATACTATGTGTGATGCTTATTTATGTTTTTATATGTGTTGATGAGATGCTTGTTTATTTTATATTATATGTGTGTTTGTTTATATTGTCCAAATATCTTATATGTATTGATGAGATGTTTATTCATTTCATATTATATGTGATGCTTGTTTATATGAAAGTAATGAATGAGTTATGATGCAAGAAGCTTGATTTTTTTTTATAATGATGCTTGCTTTAATAGATATGGTACTTGTCTTTTCTTCAATCAAATTGAAATGGAGCTACTTAAGGTCTGATTTTTAAAAAGTTGGAGATCTTCAATATTTTGATGTTGGCTTTCAAAATAATTTACTTATAAAAATATATGATTTGATTAGACATGTGATTAAGGATATGATTTCACTAAAAAAGGTGAAGTTATATATAAAATTTACTAAAAGTATGATGATGACTGATTTATAGATATGTTTTGATTAAATTGTCTAATTTGTAGATATTTTTTATGTATGATTAATGTGTTTGAAAATTTTAAAAGTAACACTAATTTGTAATTTTATGAATAGAAAATTCCAAATCCTTTTCATTTTGGTTTTCCTCTGATGGTGAGTTTAAAGTCCGACTACAACTATAATTGTTTAACGTACATCAATCTAGTAATTGTAGACCGTTAAATCAATTATATTTAATCTGGCCATTCATTCCATTTCAAGTTTCAGTATATATCCCATTACAAAAGGATCGTAATGTCACAAAATATCTTAACTTAAATTTTAAAACATAAAATAATTTCCCACTTCCAAGTTTAACAAAATGAACGTTATTTTCTTCCATTGCATACTGTTCTTCCCCAAATATCCATAAACCTAATTCCTCTCAATTGTTGTCATATTAGCAATCAACTCATGAATGTGATACATCCGAGCTCAACTCGTTCCCGGATCAGGTTAGTGTTGGGCGTTATTGGGAAAACAACATTAGAAGTGCTGATGCATTATGATTCCGATGATGAACATAATTCGCAAGGAGATCTTCCTCACAGCTGCCGTCAACAAGGAGTGTCGTCGCATAGTCGCTGATTCTGAGGTAATAAAACTCAATTAACCTTCCCGTGTGACGAATTGTTCAATTTTTTGTTCTATTAGGGTTTTGATTTTGTTTGGTATTTTTTTTGCAGATGATGAAGGAGGTCGATAGAAATTGGCCTGAGCCTGACCTTATAGCTGACTGTACAGGGAGGCAGGAGCTGGAGATTGTGATGGGGAATGAGCATATTTCGTTTACAACTGTGAAAATCGGCTCTCTCATGGATATTCAGACGAGTAATGATCCCGAGGGGGGTGAGATTGTTTTATTATCTCGTTCAGGTATGGTGTGTTTTCACTTTAGGAGGTTAAAGTTTGATGCCTTTTGTCAATGTTATGAGTTTAGGAGCCTATCGATAAGAGGACACAGAAGATGCTGGGATTACTCTTTCTGCATTACTACAAGTCAATATCTATCTAGTTACTCTATTTTGTATTGCAAATTTTATGGTCTGCCCATTCTGAATGATATCTTGCACAAGAGAAAACATTACTAATAAGCAAGCTAACAAGCAAACAAAAGTTTATTACCCTCATGTACTATATGGTCCGAGCAGGAGTGAAATTCCTGCAGACATAATCGATACCATTCATCTTCAACCACACATCAATGTAGTCCGAATGAAAGCAATGGCCAGATTGAGGTATCCACCTATCTATAGAGTATATGAAGCAACAAGAAGATATGATTTCTTTCACATGTGAGAATTTTAAACTACTGGTGCGACCTGATTCTAATAAGCTAAGTCAAAACTTGTGACGTAGAATGCTTGGTGGACCTTAAATGCACTGAAAATGGCTCAGTAGTAAGCAAAATCCAAGTAAGTTATACAGGATACTGCCAATTTACTCATGGTAAATTGAAAGGTAATTATACTAATAGTTTACACATGGAGTTCTCAAAGGTCTACCAAAATGTAACTGATGTTAACAATTAATAGTGGTAACCTCTGGAATAAGATGTTAACAATTGATGGGATCAACTTCAAGCAGGTCTACATCCAAGTGGTAAAAAATTTGAAGCACATGCATAGATTTCAAAATTTTGCAGGAGATACGATTCACCTAAAGTTCAGTACAAAAGACCAACTAAATCACCGTAGCCCTGGAACTGTACAAATTACACAATGTAATTAAAACCTAAAGAGGAATAAACTTACAATTGAAAAATATAAATGAAATTTTTACCTTAATTCTTGTAGTGGAACCATAATGTAAATGAAATATTTACCTTAATTCCTGCAGTGGAACCATAATGTTCATGCACATGTTGGATAAAATTCCTCAAGAACCTAAGCATATCATATGGTCGATCACGAACAGTCCATGTTCATGCACATGTTGTACACAATTCCTCAAGAACCTAAGCATATCATATGGTCGATCACGAACAGGTTTGGACTGAGATTTGTCCTCGGATGTGGACTTAAAATTATATATCTTCTTCATCAAATCTAAAAGAATATAATATAAAATGTAAAAAGGTCAAACACATTATAAAATCAACTAAAAAGAAATTATAAGGAAAAAAAATGAAATACATATAACAATATACTACTTAGAGCACTAGTTTTATATCTCCTATATTCAATCCTGAGCTCAAATTTAAGCTAAAAGAACAAAAGTTGCTCTAAAACAACATAATTCCCGGCATACTAAATCAGATAGGTACACAATATCCAGCAGTATAAATCAGATAGGTACACAATAGCCAGCAGTATTTCTGAATCAATCACTTACATCCATTTACTTTGTATTATTATATACTTAACCAATAGGCTACATATACAAATAATTGATGCAGCACTCAAATTTTCAAAGATGTGAAAACTCAAAATAATATTAGGGGATAAGTTTGTGGAGGGATTTGGGAGTAATAAATTAGGAGCTAGTGATGTTAGCGACCATTGTTTAGAAGTTGTTTCCCCCAATCTTTTCGTGGAAATAGAAGATCACACTATGACATTTGAAACGATGTTTAATGTCAAAATACTTCACGGATGACACCTTTCTGAAGTACTTTGTGTGACGTTCATATAAAAGAAAAACTTTTCCTCAGCAGTCATGAACATAGCATGCAAAACCAATTTCTCTCTGGAAAACTGAAAACAAACAAACAAAAGTTATATGACAGACTTATAACAATGTATAAAGTGATTATTATTTAAAACTTACTCGGTAAAATCTTGAAGTCTCTTTCCCCTTTTCTTTCCAATAAAATTATCGTATTCAGTCCTGCAGAATCTTGTTCTGTTGGTTTTGGTTTAAGGAAGGAGAATATATTTTTAAATTTAGTGATAATTTCTCTCTCTTTATGATCCTCAGAAACGGGCCTCACAATCAGATACAAGATCTACATCATAGTCCGACTTAATGAACTTTTGGAACACATTCAAAATTTGTTTGTTGATCTTTGAGTACTCGAAGTTCATAAACCATTTATCGTTATAAACATTGTGACGGTTTTTATATTGGAATAATGAAATTGAAAGACGGGCTGTGAAAATCATTTTATGGTCTAGGTAAGAGGAAAAATTCTCTAACAAAGCAAATATGGGAACTTGATGGTGCCTATGGGGTTTGTTTTGTAATATAAATCTGAGGTCAGTATTAGAAATTTGGATAAAAGAGACATTAATAGGTTGGAAACCTCTTCATATATAATTGTACCACCGTTCGTTTTCCACTCTTTTACTGTCCATCGTAAAGGAAAAGCTTGCATTATACAAATCAATCCCATGCATACCTGATTCAAATATAGCAAATTAGATCCAATTCACATACATTCTCTATTGTCAAGCATAAACCCTATTTTTGGGATCTAGACTCTACTTTTTGATCTTGTAATCCGACGTTCATCATCTTTTGGAATCAAGATCTACTATTCATCAATTGAATTCTCTCCAGGTTTTTCTACTTCTTTATCCAGGTTTTGTGACACGAAGTGTAAATTAGTATCGACTTGAATTCTCTTGTTTGTTAGTCGTTTCTTGATTATGGCTTGCTATATTAATGTTGAATTCATGTCTATGCAATTCATGAGTAGCTAACCGCCTCGATTATGGGGTGGTGACGGATTCGAATTATGCTAGTTAGGGTTCATGCGAATTTAGGACTCGATTCGATTACTGATTAGCTTGAATGATTTCTGCATATTCGATATCAAATAGATTTGTGCTTTACGTCAAAAGCGTTGTGGATTGAGTGTTGGCACAAATATTACCAAAACGCCTTCGTTACTCTCAATCCTTCAACTTGCGTTCTATTTCGATATTCGAATTAGCGTAATCATTTCTAGCGTTAGAAGAAATTGACGACTTCTCTAACGTCAACATTTTGCAACCTAATTCTACTTGAGTAAATCGACAACAAATTTCAAAACCAAGTAGTGATAATGAATCGTAATCAATTCGTCTTCTCGCATGATTTTTCCTGCTAGCTAATTCGTTGTCTAGTCACCACACCATAATTTCCTTAGATTATCGAATTCGTTTAAGTCAATTAGTTTGTCTAGATCGTCTAGTAGTGGCTGCTTTCAGATAGGAATCGTTCAAGCTGCCGAAGCAAAACCCCTGTTATTTATTTTACTTGTTGTTTCCTGTGTTCGTAAATTAAACAAAGCTTAGTTAAGTCCTTAGAGACCGACCTCGAGTTTTTCCTGTGCTACGATTCGTTGTAGTGTTAGAAATAACTTACGGCATTATTTTATGAATATTAAATCTTAATTTGACACATCAAGTTTAGGGTGCCGCTGCCGGGGACTTAACTCCTTTGTTAGGTTTACGAATTCTGGTTACAGTTTTTTATTCTTAATTATTTAAAAAGAATTATTTTTAATTTTTCTCTCTTTTCTAATTTGTTTTTTGTTTTTGTTAGTCTTTTTCCCTTGTTGCCTTTGTGTTTCTCGTCTTGAGTGCTTGTTTTAACTAACGGGCACTTACATTTGCGAAGTTCTGGTGTTGTGTATGTCTTGTAACACAGGTTCGTCGATATGGCTGTGGCAGAGCAACTCTTTATGAACACCCTTCTTCTACCTGTGCAATGTGCACATCGTCCAGCTATAGTCATACCAGCTAATGTGCGAGGTCTCGATATTAAGGAGCATCTTCTCCGATAGCTTCCACGATTCTATGGAGTCAGAAACGAAGACGTCATGGATTATCTTTCTTGTTCAGCGAGCATGTACCGATAAAAAATTAAGATTACTCATACAAGAATCCCCTGCAGAAGGATATGGTCTTAAAGTCGCAAGATTCTGTATTTTTGTTATTTCTGGAATTGTTTGCTCAAGAGTGTAATTTTGAGTGAATATTATGTAAGCTGATTCAAAATGTATAATCAGGCCAAATACAAATGCAAAAAGTCAGTGTTTTACTTTTACTGATGCATAATGTATCTTTTTACAGAATAATCACCAGCATTTTTTTGAGGCGCCTTTTGTTTTCCTTAATGTTCAGGTGGTTTGCGAAACCTTTTCTGCATCCGGATGTCATATCAATTTATGATTACATATTCCTCTGGGATGAAGACATGGGAGTAGAGAATATGATTATATAATTATCAAAACATTTTAGCAAATATACATTTTATCTCTTTCACTACCGCCTTTGTAAAAATGTTTTTGTCCTAATTATCATTCGTCTGAAAATTTTCTTTGCTTATGTGGGAGTTGTAAAATGTATATTTGCTAAACAAGTAAATGCATCTTTGTTTTACTTTGGGCCTTCAGCTATTTCTCTAATTCATTATCTTTCTGAGGGGCAGCATCTCATTCCCGTTGAAGCTTTGTTCCTTTTCTTGACAAATTTCTCAAAGAAAACGTGGTTCCAAAGTTTCGCGTACAGCCCATCTAGGAATAAAAAAAAGACACTGGATAATTTCATTTCATGTGGCAGGTATCTTGATATTGTGAGATCCGAAGGACTTGACATTTCACAGCCAGCCTTGGATCCAAATTCTACTGGCATACACCACATGATAACAATAAGAAGAAAATTGAGGAAATTCCATAGGTGGGCAATGTATAGAATCATGTGAAGTAACTTTCTTATTTTCTGTTGTATATCTAATGATTTTATCTTATGTTGTTTTAAGCAGAAGAGTTTATAATGCTAAGGGTAATATCAACGGTCCTGATAGTAACCGGGGGCCTCCATGCACAGGGTACGTTATGGCCTTTTTGGATTGTCCTACTGTGATTATATTTATACAATAACTAAGGAATGCAGTATGTTCGATTTTCTTTTTAAAATTCTTTGTATCAGTTCACAATTTCCTGTGAATATTAGCTTTTAGTTTTGCTGGATGATATTGCTTTCATTCTTAAGCTATACTGAATAGCTTTTCTTTACAAGGAATAGATTAGAGAAGCATTTAGTATGCTCAATATTGTAAGGTTTATGTCCACTGCTCAGTTTAAATTAAATGATGTATGCTGCATTAGACATCAACCTACCTGAAATGTTAATTAGTGAACTACTAAATGCATCACACGTAAGTGAACAAACTTTTAATTCTTTTAATCTTCCATCGCATACTTAATTGATCATGTTAATCTTGCATTGAACTTATGTTTTTGTAAACAACAGAATCAGCAGATTTGTGCGGTTTTCGGTTTTCAAATTGTGATTATGAATTTCAATCCACCTGTTTGATCCGAGTTTTTGCTTAGTTGAATTACATTTCCTTGTTTTTACTTCTTCCTATCTGTAAAATTTACAAGGTAATGTCATTTCGCATAACTTTACTGCCTTTTTCTCCGTGTTTCATTTTGTGTTTATTCAGCCATTGTTGTTGGTAATTGTTATTATTGTGTTGTATGTACTGTTATTTACTATATGGAAAAGCTAAAACAATTGAGGAATCTGCTTTAGTATTTGCAGCTTCGGCCGGAGGTGTTGCTGCATCGGAGTGTTTGGACTGCTCCGTGCTATGTTTTTTATGATAGCAGCTTGTTTTGCATAATGATATGCAATAGATTTCTCAGGAGAGGGGGTAGAGATGAATGTATCTGCTCTCTTAACTTCTGCTGGTATCAACACCATGTGTGGGGCTCTTTCACTGTATTCCGTTTTGAGGAAGCAAACTAACCTTGTGAATGTGTACTTTGGGCAAAAGCTTTCTCAGGTGAATTCCAAACACCACAAGAACTTTAGCTTTGAAAGACTCTTCTCTTCTGCCAACTGGATATTAAAGGCATGGGATGCAACCGAGGACGCGGTTGTTTTTCTCCGCGTTGTTGTCCTCAGGTTATAAATATTAATGATTTATTCGTTGATAATTCTACTTAGTGAATTATTTTGATTGATGTTGGTTGGTTTTAGAAAGTCTTCTTCTTGATTTGGTTGGTCTTCTGGACATGTTTTTTGGATTTTTGTTGAGTTCTGCAGTCTCTTTAAGCAGTACAAATGCCATACCTGCTTATAGTAAAGAAATTCTTGCTAAAAATGCTCAAAGACAAGCCTTGCATTTGGTTATCTGTGACCTCTTTGTCAGCATTGTAATTGTTCATTTATGACCATCAATCCCATGCTGTATACGCCTTCACGGTGTCCTCTACAGTTATTGCAATGTGTTTTTGGTCTCGTTGGATCTTCTGTGGGTACTTTTCTGAGCTGGTTGTAATATCTTCATTTACTTTTCTGAGCTGGTTGTAACAACATAAACTTCAACAACAACTCGAAGAGGCCCGTGTGAAAGAAATTGAAGTAAGCTACAATTTTACGAAGTTGCACCTTCTAGAAATGACTCTTCATATCTTTAGATCATAGTATATGTTATACAAAATGGAGTTACATACATGTTAGATATTAGTATGATTCTTGCAAATTGCAGAACGAGATATTATAATTTATATCAAATCAAAATATTTTGGATCCAACTGATTAATGGGTGTGTTGTTGCTAACATCAATGTCAATTGGATCCACTGTGATTTTTGAATGAAAGCTTATGAACCTAGGTAATTACCACCTTGTCTATCCCACAACACTTTCTGAATGAACCAATATTGAAAATTTTATATAGTGCCTAATAATGTATACTAATAAATTGAGCGTTGAGCAAAACAGCAAAATCCTACATGTGCAAGTTTTATGATGTTGAAGTTTAAGATAACAGATGATATTATCTACTAAGAGAAGTTTGATTTTCACTATTGGATGCACGATTTGCAATGATCCAAATCCTCTGACTTTCGCAAGATAGTAGGCAAGATTTAGGGGCTGAAGTCATTTGAATGGGGATTTTGGTGAAATTGTATTTGGAATAGAATTGAAATGGAGTATTTAAAGTGTATTTTAGGCCAAATCAATGTTCATCGAGCCAAATGGGAGCATTTAAATGCCAGCCCAATCAGCCCCTTAAGTTCTGTTGCGGGATTGGCAGGAAAAGACTAGAATCATTAGACGTCAGACGTGAAAGGTAATAGTTAATTTAACTTTATTGTTAGAGATGGGTATTTTTGGAACTTGAGGCAGATGAGTTTGGTCTCTTGTCTGAACTCCTCTAGTTCTTCGTAAAGAGAAAAACAAGCTCTTGGTAATGCTTGATAGTATGCAAGATTGATCAACTTAGAGCCCTGTTTCAATTAAAAAGTACATTGTTATTTTTGATTTTGTACTCATAACTTTGTAAAACGTTTGAGCTTTCTTTAAAATGATGTCATTATATAAAATCTTCTGCTACAATTTTGATTGCTATATTGTTGAATAGCCTATCTGTTGTCACGTTTCCACCACATCTCTCACTAACACTCTCTCTTGTTACAATATATATCTCCCAATCAAATATGTCACACTTCCAAGTCAAATTTAACCTCTCAAACATTTAATTTGAAAATGAGAGGCATGAAATCGAACTCGCCTGTATCTAAGCTTCACAGGGATACCAGAGAAGCCATAAAATCGAACAGCCGTGTCTCACTTTTCATCATCTCCATCTCCACCCAACACCACGTCCCTCCACACCTTCGGATGGCAGTCAACAAATTAGCATTAAGTCTAGCAACCGGAGCTTCCTGGACATGAGTTTGGGCCGATTCGGATCGAAAAGGGCCCAATCAAGGTCGTAGCCGTTGCAGAAGAATTAGTCGGAGGCGGTGGTGATTAGGGCGGAGGGTTTGGGGGGGGATTCGAAGTCGAATTTGATCTAGATGCTCGTCGGAGCCGGTTAGGGATTGCAATGGTTGGTTAAAAACCATAACCAACTAATAACCATTTACTTTTCCTAAACGGTTATTAACCATGACCGTAACCGTAACCGTTTAGCAACCGACCGGTTACAATCATAATAGGTTCGGTATTTTGTTATGGTTAAGGTTAAAAACCGTTAAAATAATTTTTAGCGAACTTTTTTTTTTTTGCGAAAAAAAATTATTTGCTAAAATAATTTTTTCGTGGCGAAATTTTTTTTTTACGAAAAATATTTATTTGCGAAAATATTTTTTTGCGAAAATTTTTTTTTGCAATTTTTCACCTCGGATAAGAAAGAATTTTAAAAAAATCGGTCAATAACCTAAACATATGGTTATTTCTGGTTGTACGACCTAACCATAATCGGTGATAAAAATTTTCGGTTATGGTTATGGTTATGGCTATTATTAATTGTTTATGGTTATAACCTAGATTAGAATAGTGGTTATGCTTATGGTTTTTAACCAACCATTGCAACCCCTACCTAGAGCCGGTGATGGTGAGATCGAAGTTGGATTCTAAGTCAAATTTGATCAGCCACTACGCTTGCTTGCTTAATTAGTTCCTCAACAAATTCATTCCGCAAATTTATGTCAATAAGCTTAGATTACTTTTCTTTCCCTCAACAAATTTGAAATTTTTATTGCAGGGATTTATTTGCATGTTTTGAAAACTTGAGACCCCTGCTTTTGGGAATTTGATGTGACCAGATATTAAATATTGAATTTTTAAAATGTTTAAGGGACTAAATTGAACTTTTAAAAAATCCAAATAAGTCTGGTTGGTCTCTAGCAAAATCCATAATTTGATCATGGGTACAAATGGCATTTTTACGGTTAAGTTTGTCAAAAGTCAAATTCATTTAAATTCATAATATATATGTGCTTGTTTGTGGGGATAGGTTAGTCCCCGTTTTTAATTTGTTGATCAATATATATGTGCTTTATCCTTTTATGGGGATAGGTTAGTCCCCATTGTTTTATCTGTGTTAACTTTTGGTAATACGTTTTTTGTAGAAAACGTAATTACATCCCCTCCCTCTCAATCCCGCAGCTGTGGCCTGTGTTCGAGACCTTAGGGTCCGAACAGTACAGGAAATTGTTGTACAACGCCAAGAAGAGCAATCGCAGGCCTCCTTGGATGAGTCCCGAGGAGTGGAGGGTGTATTGGAAGCTTCCCTCGATGGAGCAAGCTTCAGCGCATAACCGGGAGAACTGGATGAAGAGGTCTGCGGAAGGCGGGGTGGCCATCCACCACTGCGGGTCCCGCTCGGTGGCTACCGATCACCGGAAAGCCGTAAGTTTCTCGATCATGTCTATTTCGGTTTATTTACTTTTCAATATTATTTCTCGATTATTGTTAACTATCGAATTCTCATTAAAATTGATCAACAGGCGGAAGAGGGCATAGCAAAAAGTGCGTTCACGCACTTCGAGCGGGCCAAGCATAAGGACGGTCATTGGGTGGACGCCAATCGCATGCGATAGCGGTAAGTTTCATTTTACGAAAAAGTACGTACGTATTTTCTTTCTATTGATCGTAACTTTTCTAGTATTCGTAACTTTTACAAGCACAGATGGAGGCCCAGTTGGAGGCCCGGCTCGCAGAAGAGGGAGGGTCGGGAGTTGACGGTCGAAGAAGAGAACATCTTCTTGGACGTCAACCCACTGGACGCCAAGGGCCGAGTGTACGGCTTGGGAAGTCTCAGCCCGAAATTGGCGAGTCCTGGTAGCTCCTCCTCGTCCCAACAGTCTTCCCAAGGGACCCTGTTCACCCAAGAACAGGTGACGCAGATCGTGGGCGATCGGGTCATTCCTCTGCAGGAGCGACTTGCCAAACAAGAGGAGGACAACTGTCGACGGGACGAGGAGTACTGGCGACGTGACGAGGACTACAGACGGCTTGAGGCCCAGGTCGCAAAGATAATGTCCCAACAGTCGTCCTCGTCCGTGGGCCGCTTCAACGAGACCCCCCCTCCGATCCATAGCTTGTTTAGGATTTTCTTTAAAAAATCTTGTAATTTACAAATTTTATTTTATTTACGAATATTTAGGACAAATTTTAAATATTCAATTTAATTTATAATTAATACATTTATGTTATTTTAATATTCAATTTATTCATGTTATTTTAATTTAATATTCAATTTTAATATTTTTAAAAAAAATTAAAAAAAATTATTATACTTATTAGCGACGGATAACATTTATCCGTCGCTAATAATTATAATTCTCGATTATTTTTTTAAACTAAACGACGGATAAGTATCCGTCCCAAATAGTCAACCTTTTTATCCGTCGCTAAAACATGTTGCGACGGATAGTATAATCACGGCTTTATTATCCGTAGCAACATAATTTTAGCGACGGATAGGCGATGTTTAGCGACTGATAGACCCGTCGCTAAACAACGAGATTTTGTAGTGAATTGTAATCGCATTTTGTTATTTTGTACTCAATTATCGGCTATAAGTAGCAGGAGACTCGAGCCATTGTAACACAAGTTTTCTGAGTTTTATTGAATATAGCAGTGAATTTGGTTTGAGTCTGAGTATGATTTTTAGCAAACCAAAATGTCAGTTCTTCTCTTTTCTTGTCTTTTTATATTTGTTTTACCATAAAAGTGAGAAAGAACCATCAACCAAATAAATCGAATCCAACATTTGTATGCATGCCTTGAGTTCACTTAAATTCCTTTTCAGGATACCTTTGTATCAAAAGTTTTGCCTTTATGTGGTTGTTTTCTGTTGAATGACTATTGATTTCCGAACTTCTACAGTGGTATAAAGACTGAAGTTATGACGCATCAGCTATGGAGAAAGAAATGGACTGAGGCGGAAGAGAGGACTCTGTTGATAAGTATGTGTAGATGTCTAGTGATGGGACTTTATCTAAGATGAAGACCTGGGAGAAGAAGTACAAGCCCGTCGCACTACAATTGAACTTAAAAAATGCTTAAGCTAAGATATCCCAAAACTGCAAGAAAAGAGGATAGAAGGAAGAGAAAAGAACAGGACCATGTATCATATCTAGGGTGAAAATAGTTGGTTAAAAACCATAACCAACTAATAACTATTTACTTTTACTAAATGATTATTAATCATAATCGTATTCGTTTAGCAACCGACCAGTTACAACCATAATAAGTTTGGTTTTTTGTTACGGTTACTGTTAAAAACCGTTAATTTTTTTTTTCATTTGAATATTCTATTTTTCGAACACAAAAATTACAAATCTTCATATACGCACTTTCAAACATCCATTTTGAACGAAAATTTGTACGGGTTCATATTTCGGGCAAATAAATCTAATTTTGAATTCGGATTTAATTTTTTGGACCCGAAAAATTATTTTTTCATTAAAAAATTTAATAATGCATAAAAAATGTAAAATAGGGAAGAATAATGAAAAAAAATCCAAACGAATGCACGTGAATTGGTGGGGTTCCATATTCTTTTTCGTGACTAAAAAAACATTGTTCATAATGTGATTGGATATCGATTGAAGAATAAAGTAGATGCATTAAACCGCATCAAACAGTACGACAGTAGATATCATTTACATCATTTAAATTCTCATAACGAGTCAGCATTCATAAATTCTAAGCAAAATACAACCTAACACAAGTGATTGGTCTAAATCAAAATGATGCTCCATTTATCGCTCCACTTCACTTGTTAATTTCTCAACCTGAAATGTATAAACACAAATTTGTTACCCATTGCAGACTGCCTAAGTTAAAGCTGAGGACTAGTGGGCTATTTGATGTTACCGACATGACATGATATGATACGCAGTTCAACTGTTCAATTATATGACATAGGCATAACAACAGGAACTTATTCAACTAATGTTATAGCAAATGAGAAAAACTCACTAGATTCGACTCAAGACAAACAATTTAGTAAGAACAGAACTACTAGATTGTAAGAGCCGATCTTATTCCGTGTATCCGAATTAACTCAGTAATAATATTATTATTTTAACTGACCAGTGACTACTGACTCGATGTACGTGAATTATTCGACAGTAACAACGAGTTGAGTTCAGAAATTAACGGCCGGTTACGATCACCAGTTAATTACGAACAAGCATTTGATATTAAAATAATAATAATAATAATAAAATAAAAATATTTATTTTAATACGGCTTTAGTTCGTCTTAAATATCGCTCGAAAATCGATTTTATATTTTTCTGGAATTTATTTGCGAGCCATTTGGAGTCCAGAATAAAACAAGCCGTTAGTGAAGCTTCCCAGTAAAGACTGGAGTAGTGAAACTTCCCCTGGAAGATTGGAATAGTGAAGCTTCCCATGGAAGACTGGAGTAGTGAAGCTTCCCATGGAAGATTGGAGTAGTGAAGCTTGTAAAGCAAGTCGTGACTGAAGCTTCCCATGGAAGCATTGCCGCCTTTCCCCACCTATAAATACCCCACCTCCGCCTCCATTTCTTCACTCACCACTGCTCTTCTCCTCTTCTCACTTCACCG
>JAYMSP010004566.1:0-15845 GCA_036897095.1 Plantago elongata
ATAAACTTTGCTATTCATTCATTTGGTTTGGCTACATTACCGATTTGTTTTTGCGAGCGTGGTTAAGCTATTTGCTACTAATTTATGCTGATGTGAAGATGAATTTGTAAATTAGTTTTGTGAATACATATTTTGATGGTCGAAGCAAGTAGTTGTACTGTTGTTAATATCATCCATTCTAACTTGTGACTTCTAGTTGACAGTGGCAAATTCAAAAGCGTAATTCTGGGTCGAAATTCAACTATATAATATTTAATAAAAATATATATGCAATATATTGATATTGTATATGAAAAATTACGTCAGCTCTTCCCAATAAACCACCTAACTACAGATCGATCACCATAATTTTAACAATAAAATATTAATCCATTTTTTATTTTCAAAATTTACTTCCCAAACATGGTCTTATTTTTAATTTCTAGTTTCCTTGTCTTTACTTTCACATTTTTAAATTATTAAATGTTCAAAATAAAATAAATTAAATAAAAAACTAGTTTTAGCTACTTCTATCTATAAAATTACTTACAAAAATGAAATAAAATGATATTTTAAATATAATTTTCAAAAAATAATAAAAATATTAAAATGTACATACTAATATAAAAAAAATGTACAAACTAAATAGTTTTTAAAATATTTATTAATTTTTTAGAAGGGTTATTTGCAATTTTTGTTTGTGAGTTTGAAAATAGAAAATAATTTTATTGAGTACATATAAATTATTTGGATCAAATCTATAATAATTTGAATATTAATGATAAAATGTAAATTGTTTAGAAGTTTAATTAAGGATGTGTTTGGCAACATTTTAACTTTTGGACTATTTCGTGATTGATTTATGAAACATGTCCTACAATGTTATTGTTAAAAACAGAGGGACGAAAATATAATTAGCGATTTATTTCAGGTACTAGTGGGGAAATTATGTCAGCTCTCCCTAATAAACCACCTAACTATAGATCGATCCCCATGATTTTAACAATAACATATTAGTCCATTTTTTGTTTTCAAAATTTACTTCCCAAACATGACCTTATTTTTAATTTCTAGTTTCCTTCTCTTTACTTTAACATTTTCAAATTATTAAACGTTCAAACTAAAATAAAGTAAATAAAAAAAATTACTTTTTAGCTACTTCTAAAACTATAAAATTACTTACAAAAATGAAATAAAATGATATTTTAAATATAATCTTCAAAAGAATAATAAAAATATTAAAATGTACATACTAATATAGTGGTAATTTTAGTTTGTGAGGAATGAAGTAAAAAAAATCGAATACTTATAAACTAAATCAAAAAATTATTAACAAATTGATTTTTAGTATAAGTATTACAATTTTTTTTTGTCTTTATAATTTACTTCAAAGCTTCCACTCGAGAAATCTCAAAATTATAGTATATGTATATGTTATTTTCATGTAGCACGTAAATATGGATTTATTTCTATCTTTTTCAAATTTTTATGTATTCTTTTTTTATTATCTCATAATGAACGTTATGTTTAAAATATTTATTAATTTTTTTAAGAGTGTTATTTACAATTTTTGTTGGTAGTTTGAAAATAGAAAATAATTTTATTGAGTAAATACAAATTATTTGAATCAAATCTATAATATTTTGAATATTAGTGATAAAATTGTAAATTGTTTAGAAATTTAATTAAGGATGTGTTTGGCAACGTTTTGACTTTTGGACTATTTCGTGATTGATTTCTCAAACATGTCCTACAATGTTATTATTAAAAACAGAGAGACGAAAGTATAATTAGCGAGTTTATTAGAGGGACTAGGTGTAATTCACTCTATTGTATATTTTATTTTAAAATTTTAAATAAAACTTTAAAACAAAAATATAAACAAAAGAATAAATAACTAGAGTGTAAATATAAATAAGCATCATAGTACATAAAACTTTTTTTTTTGAAACGAAAAAAAATATATTAATACTATTAAAAGTGTACAGGAGCATAAGAAATGCTCGGGATGTAAGTCCTAAATTACACATCCGGAACCACTATTCCGAACCAGTATACACATAATCAACTCTAATCCAAGCATGTCATCAATGGTAGAACATAGTCCTCTGCTAACTCACTCCCAAGGGAACCGCAACTTCTCAACCGGATCCAAGACCAAAATCTCAATTAACAAAATAGATCTCCAATCGATTTTACAACAAACTCCACACTTCATACTTTCCAAACCACTTGTGATACACTAAGTAGTAATCTTGGTCACCCCTCGAATATAATATGTCTCAATACGAAGTGTGGGAGAATGTTAAGAAAAGATTAGAAATAAATAAAATAGTAATAATATAACATGAAAATAGCTTTATGAATGAAAATCACTAAATAATGATGAAAAAGTATTAGATGTTGATATGATAATAAATAAGAATTTATGAAAGATTCAATATATTCCTCAAGTAATGAAAAGAATATAAATGTAAGTATAATGTAAATAGAAGAAAAATGAAATAATGTAAATTAGGAGAACAAACGAACAAAATTAAAGGGATAAAAAAGAAGTGAAAGAATTATACGAAAGATGAGAAAAAAGAATTATTGAAAGAACAGTGATCAACAGATCTGAACTTGGCCTTTTCACTTATATCCCAATAATGAAACCAGTTGGGACAAAGTTCTAATTGTTAACATACATGATGCTATTGTACTAAGCGGTCAGCTGACCCCACTCGTCCCCCTTGGATCCGCCACTGCTGGTGGAACACCCTTCACCTAATATATCCATCATGCTATAATGTTAGTATTAAAAAAAAAAACACCCACTATTATAGTACGGGTGATATTATATTCACCTGAGCAACCCCATTAGCAGAAGAGCATTAAAACATAAAAAGACTACATCTAAGCATCCTTAATCTACTCAAAACTTAGTTAAATACCACTTTCATAATTGATAATACTAATAAACTATACATGAACTCTCAACAAATTTCCCAAGATAAACCCAAAACAAAATGCCTCTGAATTATCTGTTTCAAGATACATTTTTTGTGGTTCAATCACAATATGATACTTAAGATGAAAAAAAAAAACTGTGAGGAGATCGTTACTTATCAAGTTACAAGACAACCATGTTCGAGATGACTTATATAACCACTGATGATCCATAAACTTTGAGAAAGTTACATGCAGCAAAAATTAAGCATGTTCTTATAGCAAAATTTAAGCTGGGGCAGAGTCAAAGCTATTGCTTCCAACAGCAGCCGCCTTCCTCTCTGCTTGAAGAGATCGACATAGCGATTCAAGTTTTTCTTTTTGATTTCGTGTTTTCTCCAGTTGTTTCTTCAAACATTCACGCTGTTAAAGTAGGGAGATGCATCAGTTTTACTCTTGTATGTGCAGATATTAATAGCACGATAATTGATAGTAGAAAAAGATAGTCATTGTCCTAAGATTTTGCCATCCAAACAGTAATTCTTAGGGTTCCGAGTCCAGACCAAGTCTTTCCCTTGGCCCAAAATGTACTTTCTAACAAATCAATGAGATTTCCCGAGAGACAGGTTCTAAGAGAACTGAAGTTTACAGAACTCATTTACACAAAAACATAAACTACTGATGTACCAAACACACAGGATGTGCTCGGGTGTACGGTAAGGTTGGTACACCAACTCAATGTATGTATTTTAAAACACCAGAACATGTGAAGTAAATTAAAGACATTGGATATACACAAACAATTCCACAAGTTATATTTATAAAACAGAAGACATTTTTCTTCAAATAGTAACAGGTCACCCCCAGAGGGTTCCCGCTTTACAAAGTTGTGAGTGAACAGAATTTGGAGGGGAAAGAATCTAAATTTATTAACAGGCACACAAGTGCTTCACTGCCAACATTATGTGAACTAGATGAAAATGAATGGGGACCAAAAAAAAGGAGGAAGTATAGGTATACAATGTAATTTTGCTTCTCCACCTTTCATAAAGTAAAAGGGGGCCGAATTAATAGAAAGAAAGACCATCTGTATATAAACACACACAGTCCACTTTAATGATAACATTACCTCGTCAGCCAGTTCTATAAGAGTCACATCAGTTTTGACACATTTGCCCTTCAAGAAGGTGTTTTCCTTTCTGAGTTCTTTTATAGATTTCGCCATCTGGTTATATATAAAATACACAACAAGAAATCTTTTAAACCTCCATCAGGCTGAAGAATCTGAGTAAGAAAAGTTACAGATCTGTACCTTCTCTATTTCTTGCTTAAATGTTTCAAATACCTCGTTGCTTTTCAATAATGCTTCCTGGAAAAGAAATGTAACAAAAGTTGATTCAGTGTGTCTATAATGCAAGCCAGATGGACCACATTCTGTTTAGCTTCATTAGTCCACTGGTCTTCAGTTAGAGATGACATAACATGTAAGAAGTTAAGAACTAATAACCAAAGATTTTTCCAAGGCTATATAGGAATGACTTGGAAGTTAAGACTGTTGTGAGTAGATTTTGCAACATCTTTGGAAGTCTTCTCCTCATTGGTCAATAAAAACTATAATAATGATGGTAACGTCAGGCGAAAAATTCAAAAACCGGTTCTATATAATTTCATCCACTCCTCCACCCACAGACAAGCAAATAGACTACCACGGCATGCTAAACAATTTTTTGAAATTTTTTTTTTTTTTTTTGAGTTTGTATAGTTATTACAATTATTCTTACATACAAGCAAATAGACTACCCACAGCATGCTAAACATTTTTAATTTTTTTTTTTTTTTGAGTTTGTATAGTTATTAGAATGATTCTGATTTGGCTCTGAACAGGATTCAAGGCCAAAAGCATGACAGTTAATGAATGCATAATTTTCAAGTTGAAATGTGTTTTTGTTGGTAATCATATACAATTTGAAGGTGCCCAGCCACAAAATCAGACAATCATTTCGAGCGTGCACACCTTCGATAAAATTACACCCGCAGGCCTGCCAAGCTGAGTAGCAAGCTCCTCATAAGTCATAATACATATATGAGACACATGCAACAAACATAAAGACATCGCATGCTACAACTAAAAATGGGGAAAATTCTAACCAAAAGCCTATGACACTAAATATTATAATAAAAGCCCGACATGCATTTATACAGTATTGTAACCCATCAAGTCTTGTGTTAATATAGTGATGTAACTCAGCGAGTCATGTGTTAATATAGTGTTATAAAGCAGAAGGTCTCTACTTGTAATAAAATTTGAGATGCATGTTGTAAAATGTAACGTGCCAACCTGAAATTGTTGAAATTTTTCACCATCAGCTGTTAACTGGAACCTCAAACTCTTTTCAGTTGACAACAATTGGGCCACTTGTTCCGCATACAATTTCATCTGCGATTGTTCCTGCTTCAATTTCTCTTCATGCTGCTGAAGTTTCAGATCAGCAAGCTGCAATTCAAGTTCTTTCTGTTTCAACTGCAACACCAAAATTTGTCAATTTCAACTTCTGCACCAAATGTAGATAACAAACTTGTATGCAATAATATATGACGCCGGAAAACTCTATGATTGATGAGCTGGCTACCTTCTGTGCGTGTTGCTGCTCGGACAGAGCATATTGATCCACAAGTTTGTTCAATTTATTTTTTAACCTGTAGGTATAAATAAGCAAATATCAATTAAAGCAGGAGAAGTAGAATTTTACATTCCTGCAATGTTGTGCACTGAATCTGCAGAGGGTATCGATCATTAATCAATTTATCGAAATAAGCCTACACAAAAATGGATAGCCTCAAATCACTAGTGTACTCAGTACTCATAAGAAATGTTTTAAAGTCTTTCATGATATGTAGTTATATACTGATGGCTTTGTCTTACATCTCATTCTCTTTTAGTTGAGATATACATTCATCTTTCTGCTCGTCAAGCTTGCTACTAACTTCCTGCAATAGAGTGGAGAAACATGAATAAGAAACAGAAGGTAACAATCAGCAGGCCACATTTTTTGACAATGCTCAGCTATAATTTCTACCATATAGATCCTTAGTGGGAAAGATACAAGCACACAAATTTAGGGTCTTACATACTTTCGACTTTCCTGACGCGGGGGAGGGGGGTCTTTCAAGGCTTAATTCAAGAACCCATCTGTTATGAGTAGCCAGCCACAATCTAATTTGGCTTGAGTCAATATCTTTAAGTTAATATTCTATTTTACAATTTTGGGAGATGTACAGATAACCCCCGATGCATATATTAGCTTCTTGTAGCCATTTGATTATCAACTCACTAGTATTCTGAATAGAATAACACAGAAGCTCCTCCATAAAAATGCAGCTTGGATCCTCAATTACCCTCTTGATATGAAATTGCGGGAGAACAATATCTGAAGTTCATTATTCAATTTCATGACTTTCAAAACTTAAATACGAAGTCTGAAGTGCCGTTAAAGTTCTCCAATCCAAACATGTGGTCCCTAAATTTTACTTGGCGTGAAGATGTTAGGAAGGATTCGAAACCAATGGAATATGGTGAGAAACAAAACCAATTAGTGATAGACAAGGCTTCAGGTTCAATCCTTAGTAAAATCAAAAAATATTTATAACATAGTTATAAATCCTGGATAACAGCGCGGAGGGCCAATCCCAACAATGGGACAGCAGGATGGCCAGTACTCAAATTATTGCACATGGTGGTAAAAGATATTACATAGTACTCCCTCAATCCATTAAAAGCTTTCCATTATTCTGTTATGGGCGTTTTGCTAAAAGCCTTCCATTTCCTGTTATGGAAACCCACCATCTCCACTTATTAAATTTTTCATCACTCTCTTTAATACTTCATCAATTATCTCTCTTACCTTTTACCATCCACTTACTACACTGTCAATATCAACCATTTGTTTACTCATACTCTTAAAAAATTGTGCCAAAGCCGATGGAAAGCTTTAGATGGACTTGAGGGAGTAGTAACTAGTAATAGTAACAATATACATAAATACTCTAAATCAAAAAACTACTAGATATTTAAGTCATAATCATAATCAATTAGACGAGGCCCCTTGGCAAAATCAACAAAAGCTATGTAATGTGGAAGTGTGAATCTGGACGGCTATGGGAAACGACTGGTGGAAGTAGAGGAGCGGGTGTAAATTGAAAGCAGAGCAGTGGCTGTTGTGTGTGTAGTAGGATTTGCTTATTTTGTTAGGTTTAGTAAGGGCAAAAGCAGTTATATAGCTTGCAAAAAAGACCTAATTTGCTAAAATATTATCTGTACGTGAACATATCTGCTAGAACAAACTTCTGAAATTTGGTGAAATATCATCCAGTGGCAAGTGGCAACGGTATGGAACACCCCTAGCAGTACAAAGCCTCTCAGCTTTGCAATGTTGCTAGGGCTAATATTGATAACTCTAATATATAAACCCAACTTTCGCTAGGGCTAATCTATTCTAGACTATTGTAGATTAACTGTGAGCATAAAATATGGTATGTGGCTATTATGTGGAAGATCTTTACTATTAATGCATTCTCATTTCATGATTACATCAATAAGCGATGGTTGCAAGGTGAAGAAGAATGAATTGACAGGTCAGGCATATGGTGATATATAGTTAAATACAAAACATGACATGGGAAGTTGGAACAAAATTGAACTTCTAAAAACTGGGGAAGATACAGAATCTAGCAAAGAATTTAAGCATTAGAATGATAACTTATACAGACCTTGATAGCATCTTGAAACCTGTTTGACAGGTCTAGTCTCAAATTTTGACCTTCTGTTGACACACGTTTGCATTCATCCTGTAACTCAATGAAAGGCGCAGTTTATTGCCATGTGAACAGAACAGAACAGAACAGAACAGGCAGTCAATAGACAGGAATCAGCCATATACTTGAGAGTATTACACCACTTGAACAGGTGAACCAAAGGGATTTTATGAATTGCAATGTGATGATCGTTTTTAAACATTACTTAGTATTAGACTCGCTGAGTAAATGAATATTGATCTGCTTAAACCCTGCAACACCTTTTGAATAAGAAGCACCATGAATTTACAATAAGAACAGTAACTGTATTACAATATGAAGCTAGAAGAAACAGCACAAGAAGATCAACCACTCCTTTCCTAGTGACTAGTCAACTACTCAGCTTACATGGCAAACCTGAATTCTCCTATCTTTGTATTAAGTGGTCATCTAACTTTACAATATTTAAGAAAGAATTACAAATAATATTATGAGGCCACAATGACGGAAAGAAGTTCAAGTCATATAAAGCTTTCATTTGTTCACAACTACACCGTACATACACCATAAAGTCCTAACAGACTACCAGTTGATGGAAATACAAGACCATCACATTAACAGTCAGAATTCATGCAAGTCCCTGTCTGATAAGTTTAAGTTGAAGCCTGATATACGGTAAAGAAACCAAGAAAATACCATTAACATTTTATTTTGACGTTGCAACTCCCGGCATAGTGATTCAAGTTTATCTTTAACAGTAAGGGCTGCAGGTTGAGAGCAATACAGAGATTAGCAGATTATAAATAGCCCTCTGTTGCTTCAACATAGAGTGTCAACTATAAGGGGCAATTGAATATGTGCTTACAATGGCTAGGACCACTTCACAAAAATCATAGTCAAATGATAAGTAACAATGAAATCATGCCATATAATGCATTTTGAGGGCAGGTGTAGTTAAAGGATAAAAGTATAAAACCATATCTTTGCTACAGCTATACAATATACAAACAATTAGTAAAGTAATACTACTATTACAGACAAGATCATGCGGTGATCATATCAAATTACCAGAATCTCTTTCAGCAGTGACTTGTTGATACCTCAGGGTGAACTCCAAGTACTCCTTCTCTGTTTTAAAGGAGCGTTTTGTCTTACGCTTTGCTTCAGAGTTTTGCTGAAAAACATATTTGCTATGAGGGGCATCATAAGATGGAGCTTAAAATATACAACTTTTTGAACAATGAAATACTGACTGTTTTTCTGGTACTTTCGCCACTTCCTGCTAATGAAGACTTGCCCGAAGAAGCTTTTTGTAAATCCATCTCCTCAACTGATACGCGGAAATGAATTGAATATGAGACTTCAATAGTCATCAGGCGAAAAAAAAACCAGTACTTTCATATGATGACTTGACTCAATGTAGCACCATTAACAGGACTGATGACTATTATCACTCCAAACAAATGCAAACAAGTCAAAATTTAATATTGTTTGATAACAAACTGACGTGTTTTGAGAGGAATGAGAAAATGGATGTAGCTCAAATAACATTTAGAAGAACTTGACTCACCATTTGAAAACAGAACAAAATTAATATCAACTGTTCATGTAATAATCTTCATATGCATCTGACACGTGAAAAAAGGTCTATGTGTTCATTTCATGCTACATATGTTTGCAAGAAGTACTGCCAGTCTATGCTAAGGATTAAAGCATAAGCTGATTATAAGCTTCCACTCGACATTACAAAGGACAAAAACTTTTGAAAATTCACAAGGCATGCTGTACCAAATCAAGAAAGAAAACATGCAATGGAGATGTCCAATGAAAGCAATTACTCGATGAAGGAAAAAAACATCACATGATGATAAAAAAGAGAAGGTTTCAACATAAAACTCTAAGCCCAAAACAACGTACATTATTCTCCTTCCAAAGTCTGAATAATTCCAGATCATCGATCAATTTACATAACCAGAAGCATACAAATATATTAAAAGCAACCAAACAATTCCCAGATCTTTAATTATAACTTTAGGATTTTCTGATTTATAATTCGCGAGATTATTTGATGATATTGCGTCGTTTTATCCAATTATTACTAAACGTATCTTGGCATATATGGGACAAATACTCCTTTAAATTATCACTAAATAAAATCCGAGACATCTATTATCCACAATGAACTCACAATTACCAAATATACCACACAAGCCAACTAACAGTCAATAAAACAATCAGGAAAATTACGTTTCGTTCTAGTTGCTTCTTCACCAGAAACCGACTCAGAACTTGTGTTGCTGGCGCTTGGGTCTAATTTGCACAAAGATGTATTGCTACTGTTATTCTCTATTACCACTTCCGGTCGGAAGCTCGGCTCCAGTAATTTCTCTTCCTTGTAGTCATTCACTTCCCCCTCGGAAGATTCCACGAAGCCGTCAGGTAATGAGTCAGCTTCTGGAAGCTGATTCACTTCGGGGTTCGAGTTTGAATTTTCCATATCTACCTGCAAGTGCAAGAATCGCTCTAAATCATGATACGAAATGAAAACACTTATTACCTACACATTTTAAGAAATTCAGTCTGAAACAATCAGGAAAATAAACCCTAGCAATTGAAATGCGTAGAATAAAGAGGGGATGTAAATCAAATTGGGCAGGTTACTGAGATAGAAAAACATGTAAAGTATGTGAAGAGATAGAAATACTGAGATTAAATTTCACTTACCGGAAAGATTTGGAGGGAGAGTTTCAATCTTGATGTTAAAGATATGAAAATTGAGTTCGCAGAGGACAAGTGAAGAAGGAGAAGAAGAAGAAGAATATAGTTATACAAACCAATAAGCAAGTCGTGTGTCTCAATTTTCTAATTAGGCTCACTTTTATTTCGTATAGGATTATTACGTTTACGCTTACGCTTTACTTTATAGCTGATAAACAATATCATGTGCTGATAAAAGGGAGAGTTACCATCTAATAAATATAATGTGATTTAGTTACTTATATTTTCTAAATTATAATTATTTTATTAAATCATTATAATTTTAATATTAAATATATATATTTATCACTTAAATACAATAAACACTTCAAAATATTCTTCTTTTTATTGATACATGTTTCCATCCATCAAATTATTATAACTAGCTAAGACCGCCCACAGCAGGGCGTCGTTGGCACGGCGTCGTGCCCGACGCCGCGCCAAGAGGTGCGACGTCGGGAAGCATCCAATCGGCTGCTGTCACATTGTGCTGGCCGTACCCCTCTCTTTTTCCTTTTTTTTCTTTATATTTTGTCCTATTTCAAACGCGAATAACTCGAAAATTATAAATGTAAAAAATATATAAAAATTACCAACGGATTCGTCTCTTCGAGATCTACGAATAGAGACCACTCTCGATTATTTTTTAATCATTCCATTTCGAACTTATTTTCTCTCTCAATTAAACTTAAAATTGTAAAACAACCTCTGATGATTCAATTTTATTAATTTCGATTTCTAAACACTATTATAATATATTAAATATGTTTTAGCAAAATAAAAAATATATTTTTTTTAATATTAAATCTTATATAAATTATAAAACGACTTAAAACAATACAATTTCATTAATTTCAACATCTAAGCACTCTTATAATATGAATAATATGTCAATAAAAATTAAAAATATAAAAAGAATTGATGACGTAGCAACGACGCGTCACTACTGGAGAAAAACGACAACAATGCGTCGTCGTCGCCGTCCGATCACCATTGGAGATGGTCTAACGCCTATGTTACTACAATATTTTCTCTTCAAATTTTACATATTCTCTTGACCCTCCACGTATATTACTACTTTTGTCTTCTTATATTTTTTTCTCCTTTTATTTTTCTACCTTCTGATCCATATTATCTTTAATAATTTTTGAGAGAAACCAACATGTCTAAAATAAGCTTCTTCTTCTCTCTCTCACAAAACAAAACAAAACGAAACGAAACGATTGATTATCAAGAGTTAAAAAGGAAGGTGTAAGATTTCTTCTTTTATTCATCATTTTTCCATATGTTTAGGTTGGTTACATGTAATACTTCAAATCTAAATTAAGCTTGATTTCTAAATGGTTTTGAAGTGTTTATAAGTGTATAGTTACCAATCACTATCTTTATTGTCTATTCTATTCTAAAGATTTTTCCTCTATGTGCTAAAACTTATCAAGGAATACCTAAGATGAATTTCTAATGCCTATAGTACTATAATATGTGGAATTTAGGGATAATTAAGACATAAGTGAACATATGTTAATCTGTGTAATTGTTGTGACTAGTAAATAAGTAGTAACAATATTGATTCATGCATCTTGTTACATGGAGACTTGGATTATCAATTTGTGGACTATAAGCTGTAATTGCTAATATTAATCTAAATTGGTATTAATTATCATCAACATATTTGGTATTCACGTGGATATAGTTATGCTAAGATATAGTCATGCAAGTCAAGCCTTGGTGGTATATGTGATATTAGGCTAGTAGATAGGTATACTAAAATGAATTATATACTGGTAACTAATAAATTATTAGATATATAGACATATATTTACCTAACCTTCGTATTCACTTGTTAACCAATCATCAAGCATTATACTATTTATGCTTTTAGTATAAATATTAAATATGTTGTGGAATATAGTAAGTAATTACCATCCTTATACGATATTCTAGGTACTGTGGTCAAGAGCATCGAGTCTATTTGAAGTATATGCAAAAACACCTACATACAAGGTGAGGTTTCTTTCATTCTTTTAATGTATCTTTTCGACATCTGGCCCTGGGAAATTTAATTACTTTTATTGGTCCTTATCGTTTGTGTAACACGAGTAAATTATTACCTATTATTTGTTTCTAACTTTGGACCTGTATCAATCTATAACCTTGTTGTCCTTTGAGCCTTGTTACTTGCATTGTTGTACCCTTGTACCATCTTCAATTCATTTATTGACCAGAAACATTTTCACCATTCAATTGATCCCATTGACTTGCCTCTGTCGCTGGCACTTGTGACCTTCCACTGAAAATAAAGTATATGATTACAGTTACTATGTATTGGGCCCCGACTGTGGCGAATGGCTATCGGGTGGAATGGATCACCGGTTAAGGTCATCTTCTGCAGATCTTTTTTACCCAGACACCGAATACTACCGGTGGTTGGTGTGTTCCGTGATCTGGTATGGCATGAACCTCGACATGCTATTTATATATTCTTAGGTCGCTCCTCGAGGGAAGTCATAAGGTTGTAGTTAAATTTAGAGAGATATATGACAAGTTGCGACAATTATACTTGAAACCATTTCATTTACAATCTCCTGATCCTTGTTTGTATTACTCGTGTTATTGTTTCTTTGATACTCTTCATTTGTTTTGCACTCTCACTTCATTATCATCTACTCATACTCACTAAGTCTTTGGGACTTAACCTCTTTCATGTTCTCTCTTTGTTCCCCAGGTTGAGTGAGCTGGGTACGTAGGAAGTCGGGTGTTACTAGTAGTCGGTACCGTACTGTGAACCTTTGGACATGTACATAAATAAGCTCAGTGATTGTGTGAATCGCTGGCAGTGGTCGACCTAGGTTCAGTGTTGTTTGACAAGAAGCTTAGTGAAGTTTAAGCCATGACTGTGTGTGTTTCTAGTTTTCCAAACTTTGAACTTGTAATCGAAACCTAAGTTGAATGTAAATTAGTGAGTGGTTTGCCTTTCTATCCATTTCAAGCTTTATTCTATCCAGGTTTACCTTCAATGTAGCGTCGACTTAATAGAGCCGAGTGCTTCCTAATCCGAGCATTACAAATCATTTATATTAAAAAATACCGGTACCCGAATCCGATGCTCGATACTCGTGTTTGATGTCCGGTATCTGTATTCGATGCCCGTTCTCCGTATCCGATGCCCGTCACCCATCTCCAATGCACGGTACCCGTGTTTGATGTCCGATATCCATAAGCAATGCCCGGTAACCGTAACCATTGTCCGGTATGTGTCCGATGTCCAGTTCGGTATTCAAATTCGATGCTCGATACTCGTGTTCGATGTCCGATATCCGTATCTGAAGCCCGTCACCCATGTTTGATATTCGGTATCCGTAAGCAATGCCTGACAACCGTACCCATTGCCCGATATACGCCCGTCACCCGTATCCAATGCAAGGTACTCGTGTTTGATGTCCGATATCTGTAAGCAATGCCCAGTAACCGTACTCATTGCCCGATATTTGTGTATGATGTCCAACCCGGTTACCCTATATGATTATCGTATCATGTTGCTAGTTTAATTATTGCCCCAATATAATAAAATTGCACTTTTGAACTCGTTCTATAATTTATTAGGATTCAAATAAAGTCTTTAGTGATTTTTATAGATCTCGAAAAAATAATTCAAGCATAAGTCAAGAGCTGTCTCTATTTATATATCTCGAAAAATATAGTTGTTGGTAATTTTTATTTATTTTTATCATTTTTTCTATTTTAAGTTATACATGTTTTAAATTGGACAAAATTAAATTTAAAGAGAAAGATGAAGAGGTAAACAAATGAACTAGTGAAATGAAGAAAAGAACATGTGAGTCCACTTAATTATTCTTATATGGTTAGTAAACAAATATATACTATTTGACAAAATTGTATGAAATTGTTGATGATTTTGTTGGCCAAAGAAAATTGAAAGAAATGTAGTGGATTAGTAAAAAATCCGCTGATAAAACTTATAAAAAAATAAGCTAGTAGATTTTTTATGTTTTTAACAACAAACTTGATAGATTCATATCATCAATAAGAAGGTACTAGTACATGAATTCGAAAGAATGGCTGCCGAAACGCACAAGGAGCTAGCAAGTTTTTATCACGTTACACAAAATTTAACCTAAAGAAAGAGAAGGAGCTAACTAACGACTTAATGTCAACCAATATAGAGTCAACTACATAAAAATCGAATTTAAGGAATTACTAAAAGATTTATCCAAAGAGAGACAATCCCGTGAATAAATGAACTAAATCCAAGCCTTGCAACACCAACGCACGAATAGCATACGCCTCTTTACTTTGCGGAGCCAAAGAATGGTTCGCCACTTCCATCCATCTAACAAAGAGACCATTGTGCATCCAAACCTCGACAAATCCTCACCCGTAACCCATCCTCCAAGAAAGATGCATCAACATTGATTCGAGCTAATCCTTCCTCTGGCTACACGTAGACGACTTAGTCCTCCTGATGATCCATCTCCAAATTCCTTCGCAAGACATTGTTTTAGCTCATTCATCAACAAGGAAGAGCTCCCAATATTCTTCGTTCGCAAATCTGCAGTATCATATCTTGTGCTGCCATGTCCAAACCCTTATAACTAGTATAGAAAAAATAATCGCTTTCCATATTGTACCATCATGCGTGCTCAAGCCTCAATATGCTTCCTTAGTGCCCACTCACTTATTTACTTCCAGTACACATCCATTCTCGATAACTTTCTCGAGCATTAACAATATCACCTTACCACTACAAGAATCTACCATGTTAAAAACGGATATACGACGGACTTATCCGTCGTTAATAAAAAACGGTCATGTGTTTAACATTTATGTACTATATGCATGTAGTCAAATTTATCATAAATCGATAATTCCAATTGCACGAGTTTCATTTCATGAAGCTCAAACTACAAAATTCTCATTTGATTGCATTTTATATTATGCCAGTTGAGATGAGTTTGAAGTTCATCAGAAGTTTCTAGTTGTTGTGAAGATGTTCATAGATTTCATTTATGTTCATCTTGAGAGGAGTGTTAAAATGAAGAAAGGATTATAATTGAATCGTATCTAAGGAATGAGTGTGATATGCGCGATCAAGTATAAAAGAGAAACTGATAAATGAATTTGCAATTTAGGATTGGATGAAGTAGGAGGGGTTGGGGAAGATGGTGACCGTGAAATGACTGGTATGCCCTTAATGAGAAAGGAAGGAAGATGAGGGGTTGAGGGTAGTCCGGTCCTTTTGCTATTATATATAACTGGATCGTTCTGGCTTCCAAACGACTCGCAAATAAAATCCAGAAAAATGACAAATCGATTCTCGGATACTTTTCAAGTCGTACTCGAGCCATAGGAAAAATAAAATAAATAATTTT
>JAYMSP010004567.1:0-15844 GCA_036897095.1 Plantago elongata
TTTATACTCTTCCCATTACCAACTCACCACTGATCCCACTCCTAAACATTTCTAGCTAGAACTCCATAGATGTATTGAAGCATTCGCACTGGGTTGCACCTCAAGAAATCTTGTATTGGGAACTTTGCTTAAACTACACGACTTAAAATCTAATTAAGACAAATGCTACTGTAACGCTCGTGGTCATTCTTTTTCCTTTTGCCTCCTAATCTACAAATGCTACAACTTCTAATCTACAAACGCTACGGTTCATATTTGTGGTCATTCTTTTTTTCTTTTACCTCCTAACCTACAAAGGTTACGGTGTCATTACCATGGCCGTTCTTTTCTTTTTATTTGTCCCATGGCCGTTAAAGTCCACCAAATTACGTTGGTGACGGATATTTCTTTTGCCTTCATTTATGGCAAAGGCTACCACATCATAGTGACTAATGTACATTGGCCATCCATTGCAAATTACATTTGTTACTGTCTTGTGGTGGCCGATAATAAATAATGACAACTAACAGTAACAATTGGGCATATCTCACCCTTTCTTTTGTTACCTTTATTTACCACGGGATAACAGCGTGAACGCTGTTGGCTACAGTGGTCAACTTATTTCGTCACCGTTTTTACAATGACAAATGCAAAATCTTTTTTGTAGTTACACTTACAAAGAATACACCGTCGTACCCAAAGATTTTTTTATTTTATTTTCCTTATCACCCCCACCAAAATATGGAACACATAGACTCAATCTCGTGAAGAAAGTAATCAAGGAGCTTGAAACAACTCATCACATGATAGAATTTCATCTCGTCAAAAAGCTCGAACTTGTAAGGAGTTATGGAATCAAGTCATAAATGTTAATACTCCAGTATCACATAGGTCAGGATTGCTTGAACTTGAAGAACCGACTTAATCAACACTACTTTACCAGCTTTAAAAAAAGACTTCTCTAATCCACCTAAACACCTCCCGTTTCAACCACCCCATCATCATCGGAATTCCTAAATACTTATCATCTTTTCTTCTACTTGTAACGGAGGAGAGCCCCTCACTACGTCCACCCCCTCACTCCATGTATTTTTGTTAAACACAACTGTCGATTTCTTCAAGTTTATTACATATCCCGATGCCAAACTATTTCTATGAAGTAGTCCCAATTATTAATTATAATTGAACTATTTTATTTTATTTCATTGTCTTAAAAAGGAATGCCTTGATAAAATAATTAATCGGGAAGCATCTCAAACAAACACTACTACAGTACTTTACGTACGTACGTACACCTCAGCCACATTTAAGAAGTGAAATCATTTTAAGCAAGAAGGGCATATTCATATGTCACGGGTTTGATTTGATAAGATAATTATGGGAGTTGGATTTTTTACGATCAGACTGTCGTCCAATCTGATAATAGACGGTAAATAAAAAAGATTAACATATTTTTTCCATTAAATTATAAAATATTAAAGTAAAAAATTAATAATTCTTAAAGAAATATTATTTTAATTTTAAAAATATATTAAAATTAAAATTAAATTAAAATTTTTTAATTTGTATTATTCTAATTTAAATATTTATAAGGCGAAAGGGTGAATGGGTGTCATCAAGGAGATAAGTCAATCACCTTTTTTACTTTATGAATATTTAAATTAAAAAAATATAAATATTAATAAAAAAAATTAATTTATCTTCTAAAATATTAAAGTAAAAATATATTCTTTTTGAATTACTTATTTTTTATTTTAGTATTTTAAATTTTAACGAAATAAATATATTTATTTATTACTTATTATCATACAGGATGTAAGCCTATTTAACCATAAAAAAATTCCACAAGAGTTAGGTATAAGCCACTTAATCTTACTTTTATCTTTGTTCTTTTTCATTAGGTCAAGAGAAATAGTTTTAAGGACTTTAACTAGAATAAATTGTGGCATATGAAAAGGATTTAGTCACTAATTAATCAACCTATTGGTGATGTTGACACATTGCGGTTTATATTTTGATACTAGCTAATGATTCGGTTTCAGTGTGGAACTGAAAATAATGTTATCTACCATCGAGGCACTTGTCAAACTTGTATCAGTTTAAGTTGTTCCAGAAGAACATATATATTGGATTTTAACAAAAGATTCTTTACCGAGATCGGGTTTGATTACCTTCTTTTTAATTAGGGAGATTTAAATAAATAAATAATTTATAGGATGAATTATATTAGTGAAGTTATAAGTAGAGTTAAAGTAAAAGAGATATTGAATAAAGTGATAATAAAGTAGGGAAGAGAAATAATAAAGAATTGGTTAGCGGAGGAAAAAAAATTCATTTATTAAGTTAGAAAGTTTTTAAAGTAACTCCAAACAAATGAAAGTGATGAAGTTATTAAAAGAACGGAGGGAATATATACTTAAGTGTGGATTGTGCATAAATTAGGGTTGAAATAGTATGAGGACCGGAATTTAATACTTTGACAAATATCACAACTCAACTATGTGTACTGCCTATACTCTTCTGATGTAAACAGTGAAGAGCATATTCAATACACCCTATGGCTTTGACATAAACTATATAAATCAGAAAGACAGCAGAAATAAATTGGAACAAGATATAAGTTTCTAACAGGTTATCCATGTCGATAACCCACCCAGCTTCAAGGCGAATGTATCCATATATGAATAATGAATACAAGGTTACTACTCTAGCTCTATTCTAGGAATACAACTAGATGAAAACAACAACGTAGATGTAAGGAATGAACCGTACTAATCTAGCTCTTAATCTCTGGACTAATCACTAGATAAAACTTGGAAAATGTTGATGACAAAATACGTGCAACAAATATGCTACGAGAATGGTTTGCTTGAAACACATAGTTTTGTCTTCAATGTAGATGCCATTTATATTAATTCTTGAAGCCGACTTCAATTGGGCAGAATCCTACAATTACTTGTGTTAATCTTCGACTTCTTATTCGATCTCTTCTTATCCAGTCGATCAACTATGTCCTTGTCCTAGCATACTTCGACTTGTAATCTCCTTTGAATTCTAAGATCCCCCATGTCTCGATTTCCTGCACACAATAGACATACCCTAATATGGAACTTGTTATGTTAGTTGAATAAAGGTAAAAACTATATCAGTACTAATCAAAGTCAAGTTCGATTAGGACTTGGAGTGTGAGTTATATATCCAGTGTAGTCGATCCTGTACTAGTATACTTAGTGTACTAAACTGTAAATTCTGGATTGTAACCAGTACGCTCACAGAAAAACTTACACTTACATTCTCCCCCTTAGTTTTTGCCTTTCTTCACATCACAAACCTATCAAAACAAGTGCAAGATACAAAATACTCCCCCTTAATAAAGTAAATCATAGCATAGTTCGACATGAAACATAAAGGTTAGAATCCTAAAGTTATTACTGACCAAAGTACCACCGGGAACAACACTCCCAGTCAAATAGTTCAAAATAAAACAAAAACAAAAAACAAGTAGGGTGTACTCAGTTCACCCCAATAAATATGTTCCTCATCATGATCTACTTGTTCTTCATTTTGATCTCCTTCATCTTCTTCTCCCTGCACTTATTGATTCACTCCCCCTTGATGTGCTGAGAGCAAAGACTCCATAGTAGCCCTCGTCAACCTTAAACCCTCAATCTGTTGATCAATACTAGCAAGTTGGGCATGTAGAATCACACTTGGTATAACCACGGAACCAGACTCATCAAGAGTGTTGCTGGTAGCATCAAACCATGGCAAATTTGGTGTATGAGATCCACCAATGAATGCAGGATGTATCTGAAATTCTCCAATGTCGACCAACTCACCCTTCTGCTTCGGCACAAAGCCTTGAGAGGCCAAGATTCTACATATCAAGGAAGGATATGGGAGTATGGTTGAGTTACCTTTTCCCGGAACACATGCCATATGCACGAATATGCGCGCCCCCAGATCGAATGGTATTCCCGTCTTCAGCATGTAGACCAAAGTAGCAATTTCCCAAGTAGTTGTAGCCACATTAGATGTGGGAATCCAGTTTGTAGTCGCTAGATGATATAGGATCAAAATAAGAGATGTGAGCCTTGAGAGTGGATGCTTAGCCCTTGGCAGCCACTGGGTCATCTTATTGCCGGTCAATTCCTTGAGAACACCATCCTTTTTTAGTGGTGTACCTGGTACACTCTCAGTAGGCCAACCACAGACTTGATTGATAATAGCAGGTGTCACATTGTATATCTTTTTGCGAAGATATACTTTCCAATATAGAGCAGACTCAGCATTGTCAAACTTCTCCCCCATATTATAGTAAAACTCTCGAATAACATCAGGGACATATGACTCAAGAGACACAATAGTCGGAAGCAGATTTCTAGTCTCTAAAAACTTATAAACCCTATGTGTTTTGAAATTCGAAACCCACAAAACCTTCTCAGGCAACACAATTTTGTCCTCAAACTGATAAAAAGGCTCACGCATATCTTTGGTATTGAATTTGTCATCATAAGCACGAGTCACATACAATCGAAGGTTACCTGTAGGGTGTTGGGGAGGTGGTGTAGAGGCCTTACCCTTGCCTCTGGCTCTGGTGGAGCGAGTGGAAGGAGCTGAAGTAGGAGCTGGTGTAGCCTTTGCACTCGTCTCTGCTCAGGTCTAAAGTCGGGATCTAGTGCGGATGAAACGAAGCGGAGTTTCATCAAAATCCATCTCATCAAGATTGACAACCTCAGTAGCACCCGGATCATCCGTAGGAGGTTCTGGTGCAACCTCTGTAAGTGGGGGTGTGTCCTCAACACCCTCTTGATCAGTTGGCGGGAGTTCAGATTCACCATCCACATTTGAAGTAGGTGGACTTACGTGCTCAGAGGGGGATGCATCTATCTCAGTCGGCGGAGAGGGACTCTTGTTTGGAGTAAGAGCTGCTATAATTTGGGATGGGGAACTTTCCAGTGGCGTCAGAGAATTCTCAGTCGTGGCATTGGCCGAGGATGGAAGAGAAGCCCCAATTTTGACCAAGTCAGTCTCAGTGCCGGTTTCAGACACAAGAATTACAGTGTGAGGAACTCGGGTTGGTGTAGTCGTGTGTGAGTGCACAATATCTTGAACCACAGTGTCTGTCGGTTGGAAAACCACCGTCGAGTGGCAATGCACCTGTCGGATCGACTGGTGCAACAATGCTAATGGGTATGGGGTTGGGTACTGGGTTTCCAGACGAGCGAGGAAGCTTGTTAGTGGGGCTAAGTGAGGTATTGAGTTTTCATTTAACTGATCGGGGAGGAGCCATTTTCTCAAGACGATTTTTGGTGGAGCAAAAATGGAGTGAATTGGAGAATTTTGGGGAGGAGTGGAGTTGATGCGGAAGACAGAAGCTGAAGAGACGGGTGGTTTGAAGGAAGTGTAGGAGGAACACGTACGAAATGATTGTTGGGTTAGTGGGAAAGTGGATGAGTGGGAAGAGTGACATTGAATACTTGGGGTGTAATCGAAACATCCTAATAATAGTCATTAGTATACTCTGAACACCAAAGTTGTTTTTTGAAAAACCTTTTTGTTTGTGAAAAAACTTGTAAACGAACAAATAATTTTCCAGAAAATTTCTCAAAAAGTTCATTCTCTTGTAAACAAGGGCAAGAAAAATAAAAATTCAGGGCAAATACACAATGGAAAGATAAAAGAACTTAAGTGATAATCCTATGTCATGGTACAACAAGACTTCGAACAATGCACTCAAACTTAGAACTTACCCATTGTAGAAATCCCAAGGCTCTATATTCTAACACTCACCAGCCCACATATAACCCATGCATATGCAAACCAACTGGCCAACCATAAGTTAGTGAAACTCAAAATCATATACCCGGTGTAGTAGCGACACTCACTCCTAATTCGCGCACAAAAAAATCAAGCAATGACGTTAACAAATCTCCACAGAAGAATAGAATAGGTAAAGAGGTACAGAAGTATGAGTAAATGTATGCAGTTGCGCTAAGGAGACATGTGTCACGAAAACCCAAAAAACAATCAAGCACTTTTTATTGTCCTAACCTTGTCAGCAAAAAGAAAGCAATGCAAAGGTTGTTGTAAACAAGGCGTGTTTGTATGTTGAAAAGGACACCCATAGAATGGAGGCAACCGGAACCCTACCACCCCTACAGTATCACTAGTCATTAGCTCAGTGAATCGGGTGTGCACATAGGACTGAATGTAGGCAGCCAGAATCCCATAGTATCCTAATGCATGCAAATTTTCTGGCACACCTTTATAGAGACCACCTCAAGCACACCAATCGTACCAAATGCTGGCAACCGGAGCCCCAAGCGCCCCAACACAACTGATGACTGTGTTTAGTGATCCCGAACAACTAAAAAGGAACAAAAAAAAAACAAAGAAAGACAAGGAAGGTTTTATTAGACTCAAAAGCAATCAAGGTCTATTGGACCCACAACCTCCTCAGGGTGTACTACATACACGATAAGAAAAAAAATTACTTAAAGGAGATGAGTAAAATCACAAAGAGATCATATGCGAGTAATCAGAAGTAAATGCAGCCAGACACTGTACAGGTCAAGAGAAACACAAATGCCTCATGATCAAACATAAACAATAGACAGACAAGAATCATATAGGGTATACACCACATGCAATACAGGTGTGTTCCGGTGGTGTTACGGACACACCCAAGGGTCTGATTCTCTTATAGAGCGCACATTCCGAGGGATTTATGCAGACTGTAAAACTTCTCGGCATCTAAGGGCTTGGTGAATATGTCAGCTAGCTGATGAGTGGTTTCAATATGTTGGATATCAATCAACTTTGAGTCCACCAAATCCCGAAGGAAGTGATGTTGAATGTCAATATGCATGATTCTAGAGTGTTGAACTGGGTTTTTGGATATGTTAATGGCACTCAAATTATCACAGAACATAAGCAAAGTATTGCTTTGTAGACCATAATCATGCAACATGTGTTTTAACCATACCAATTGGGTGACACAACTACCAACAACTATATACTCGGATTCGGCAGTGGATTGAAATACACAGTTCTGTTTCTTACTGTACATGACACCAAGTTATTACGTAAGTAAAAACATCCCCCACTGGTGGATTTTCGATCATCTAGGTCTCCTGCCCAGTCAGAGTCGCTAAAGCCTACCAAGTTTGAATTGGTGTCCCGAGTATACCATATGTCCAAATTAGGAGTTCCAGACACATACCTGTGTATTATTTTGACTGCAACCAAGTAAGATATTCGAGCTTTGGCTTGGTACCTGGCACACACACACACACGGCAAACATGATATCTGGGCGGGTGGTGGACAGATATAGTAGGCTGCCAATGATCGACCTGTAGAGAGTGACGACAACACTCACTATATGAATAATGAATACAAGGTTACTACTCTAGCTCTATTCTAGGAATACAACTAGATGAAAAACAATCAAGTAGATGTATGGAATGAACCGTACTAATCTAGCTCTTAATCTCTGGACTAATCACTAGATAAAACCTGCAAAAGGTTGATGACAAAATACGTGCAACAAATATGCTATGAGAATGACTTGCTTGAAAACATGTAGTTTTGTCTTCAATGTAGATGCCCTTTATATAAATTCTTGAAGCCGACTTCATTGCGGCAGAATCCTACATTGACTCGTGTTACGATTCATGTCAATCTTCGACTTCATATTCGATCTATTCTCATCCAGTCGATCAACTATGTCCTTGTCCTAGCATACTTCGAATTGTAATCTCCTTTGTATTCTAAGATCCCTCATGTCTCGATTTCCTGCACACAGTAGACATACACTACTATGGAACTTGTTATGTTATTGAATAAAGGTAAAACCTATATCAGTACTAATCGGAGTCAAGTTCGATTAGGACTTGAAGTGTGATTTATATATCCAGTATAGTCAATACACATGTACTAGCGTACTTAGTACACTGGACTGTAAATTCTGGAGTGTAACTAGTATACTCACGGAAAAACTCACACTTTCAATGTTGATGACTAATAATAAATATATCCAGAAGATAATTTGCATTGTTTACACTATATAACTTAGATTTCTACTTACGCAATAAGTATGGTGGTACACAAACACAACAATGACACAATTTACTCGTTAATGTCCAACCTCTAATACTATAAAGAAACTGTAGTATTAGTACGTATGAGTATTTTAAATGCTTACATGATGTATTTAGCTTAGCTGCATTATTTTCAACTACAATTATTTATATTAAACTGTACTAGTTATAGTATAAAATATGATTATGCAGAATCGATTTGAATGAGTGTGTAGATGATGAGTAGAGCAGAGCCTTAGTGGGAAAAAATCACAATTATGTAACTTCTTATGGTCACTGAGAAAATCCATGTTGTCTAACTTCTTACGGTTACTAAGGGAAGTTCGAGGTAAATCTTACATTCATGACATTGAAAAATTAAGGTGGATATCCATGTTGTCTAAAGCCATTTTAATGATGACACGCGACGATGCATCATCTTGTCACGACGTCGCGTCGTCGTGCATTTTTTAGTGGTGACGTGTCGTCGTCACGTCGTGGTTGTCACGTCATTTTTTTTCCTTTTAAATTTATTTAGAAGTTGAAATTAACCAGATTACATTTTATTGAAGACGTTTTATAATTTATTGAGATAGAACAAACCACGAATATATTACTACATAGTGCGGGGAATTTAAATCAAACGAAAATAAAATGCAACAAACCCACAACACACAACATTGAAATAAACAAACACACAACCTCGATTGGAGAAGATCCATCTTCACTGTAGTCTCCAAATATGCTCCAAGTCGTTTGTTAGCTGGGTGTGCGTGATTAGACTATGCATCCAGTGTAAATTGTTCATGTATTCTGGGATATTATTTATTGTATACAGCGGCCGACGGATACGAACTCCATCAATGAGATTCGGTACATGCTCACGGGTATCTTGTTCGAGCTCTTCAATTTCTTCGTCATAATTTAGGTATTTGTGGCGCTCATCTTCAACTATCATGTTTTGGAGTGTTATGCAACAATCCATAATCTTTTTGAGAATGACTCTGTTGTGCACAAGGGCCGAATTTTGTATAATTGTAAGTGCATAACTCCGAAAGCACGTTCGACATCTTTGCGGTAGGACTCTTGAAGTTTGGAGAACTTGAATTGTCTGTGAGTTACCGGATTCGGGATGGCAGGAACAACCGTAGTCCAAGCTGGGTAGATCTCATCGGTTAGATAGTAAGGCATGTTGACTGACCTCCATGTGGCTGAGATGAGAGCCAGATCCTCACTCTCATTGTATGGGTTGTTCCGTACGGTTGTTGTGTTGGTTGCCGCTCCTCCGGTGACTTTCACTTTCCCACGCCTCTGGATCGGTTGTATTCCGACTATGTTTCAAGAACAACCTTCTCTTCCGGTGTTTGTGAAAACATTGGTGTTTGGGAGGTTGGAGATTGGTAAGTTTGAGTGTAGGAAACTTGGTAGGAGCTTTGGAACAAAAGTCAAACGTGACTCGGTTGGGTTGGGAAGAAGTGTTTTCGAAGTGAGCTTGCATGTACTCATGGTATTTGTTGGGTTTGTTGATTTTCAACCACTGAAAATACTCCGCGTCCATCTCACCGGAAAATTAAAGTGGAAAGGGTATTTTGAGGGGGAAGAGAGTTTTTTAAGTTTAATTAAGAGAGAAAGAGGAGTTGGAGATGGGATGATCAGAAAAATATCAAGATTGGTCTCATTTTATAGATCTCGAAAAAATATATCCGTTGGTGATATTTATTTATTTTTTTATTTTGAATTTTCGGAGATATTACCGTTTTAAAACGAATATAATTCAATATTTAAAAAAAAGTAAACGAGCCAGCGATCGACGAGTGGCAGCAGCCTCACGCCATCACAGAATCGAGCGTCACTCAATGACGCACGTAATGGTGCATTGTTACGCAACCATTGAACGCGCAATGACTCGTCGTTCACAACGATGTGGGCGCGTGTTGTGCCTGTTGTGGCTGGCCTAACATCTTACGGTTACAAAGGGAAGTTCGAAGTAAATCTCACCTTCATGACATTGAAAAAATAAGTTGGATACATAATCAGTAGATAGTATTGGCAATTGTCTTTCTCTTTTTTTGGGTGAATCAAGTGTTAAGTTAATAAAGAACCTTAAGCGATGGCATATTATTTCTTTAAGATTATAAACAAATAAGTATTGGCAATATGCCATCTTACTTAAAGATAGTAAATTATAAACAAATAGTATTGGCAATATGCCATCTTACGGTTAAGTACTATTATTCTATGCCATCGCATAAGCTACTTATCATTGTTGAAGATAAGTAATATTTGTTTATAATTTACTTCCTTGAAGATCTTTTTTCTCATCATATAGTATTATTTAACCACTCTAATTTTATTGTTAATGGTGAAATATATTCAAACTCACATTTTGGTAGAATTCTTTTCTAACGATGATACAATACAAAACCAAAATCTCTAAAGTGAATATGTGATTCGCGTATAAAGTTAAGATAAGGCATATGCGATATGTTTCTTCACCATAAATGATGGAAACTTAAAAGGTTGAATGTCTTATCATCAAAGAACCGCAAATCTTAACCACCATAAGTGGTACAATGATTGATGATTGTTAAATATATATTTGTCCACCGACATATTATGGACCATGCTAAATCCATCCACATGCTTAATATTCAAATCATAAATCCATCAACAAATGGTTCAATATTTTAGCTTTGATTAGCTAGATAAAGATGGTATGCACATCCATATTAAATATATTTTATTGATGGTGATGTAAATAAAATGATAAATTTCAACCTGAAATTGGTAGTATTAATCTTTATAAGTCCAACTTGTAGTTGGAATATATCAATGTTCAATCACTTATATTGTGAGACAATTACTAATGATGCCATGAGCATTTGAGGGGAGCATTATATTGTAAATGCTCTAGTGTATATATACCCTACAAAGATGATTTATGTCAAGAAGACATAACACATGGCTTGATTTCATCATCATACAAGAATTTGTACTCTAACAAAGTTGTGCTCAATGATATATATTAGACTAAATTCCTAAAATGAATTGATATGATTAGTCTTGCCAATTATAAAAGGCATATCAATTGTGTCCAATGTCGCATTATTGAAAAGTCAAATCCATAGGATTATGTGTTGAGAGCTATCTCGTGTTGTATTTATTATTATGGCATGACACAACACTGAGATTAAACATGGAAATGAAGATCTTGAATTAACAAATGTCACAATTTTAAAGTTGACAATTATTGATGCATATGTGGCCTTTACACACAAGTATGATATTTAATTTGAAGGCAAGCAGCACAAGAAAAATCCAACTATGAAATATATTGACTCCCTATCATATTGTTCTCCGCAGAGAACTAATGCTTGAAGCATAAACAAGTTGTATACATATATCAATTTCTTAGATGGGCATTATATTTTAATAAGACCTACTTTTCCCAGCTTAGGGGAGGAATATCATGAATAAGCTGGTAAAAAATTTCGTAGAGCAAATTGATCCCATATATTTGAAAGTTCAAACTCGAACTAAAGACATTACAAATAACTGGGTAGTATCAACTAGAATTTTGTTGGTTAAGGTTAAAATTTCGTTGTTATTTAGATTTACCAAAAAAAAAAATTGTTGGATAAACAGTTGGTGATAGTGGCGTTGGTAACTTAGCAACGAAATACATTTTTTGAAAAAGCAAAAATACTATAAATACTTAATTTTGGTTAATGGGACTCGAACCCACCACATCCTTTAGTTTATTAACTTAATTTCTTACAAATTGCACCAACAAAAACTATGTGAATGATTGAGTAATACATATATTATATTTGGTTATACTCTAATTCTCACTATATTTGTTCGAAATAACACTTAACCCTAGAAATACAAAATCTCTCTTGTATCATTTTTGCATGTTAACCACAATTAACTACAACATAACATATACACACAAATTTTGGTCTCTCAACCTCTTCATCTAATATATCATTAAGTTGCTATACCCCTTTATATTCATTTTTTTTCTATAGAATGCATGGTTTAATTATCATATCAAAAGTAAGTGTTGGATTTTAGTTATTTACTATAAACAAAAGAACGTCTGAAATAAATGGGTTCCAACAACATTACATCGAATCATGTGGGAAATTAAAATTTGTTGAAAATTTGTTGAAATAACAGCGACGAAATTAGTTTTGTTGTAAATTTGTGTTGGTGTTGATTGCTCGCTTCAAAATTTAAACGATGTTCCAATATAAATTTTATTGCAACATAAATTTGTTGGTACATTCGTTGTTATCTCCTAATTTATTTTGTCAGATTAATTTATTGTTGATAATTTGTTGGTAATAGCAATATATACTGCTCCGTTAGAATTTCTTAGTTGGTGTTGTCCACTTTGTTTTGTAGTGATGTTCAGCTTCATGTTACTATATCATGATATGTTCAAACACAAAGTTTTATATTTTGAATGTTAACCCGCTATGACCCTATTTGAGGCGTACAGAGTTATATATCAATTATAGAATGACATGTGATGAACATTGAGATATCTTGTCTATTATACTAACGAGTCATTCATCTAAATGAAAGTTGGTTCAATTACTAAGTACAATACAAGAAAATGGAAAGATAAGACAGTTGGTACTCCTGAAGAGTAATGTATGCCATAAAAGACATAGATATTTTAATTATAATAAATGGCATATATACAATGAAATGGTACCTACAAAAATATTCATATATCAATTATCAATACTGACTTGAAAAATCTACGAAAAAGATTTGAAATACCGGTATACATGAAACCGAGAAATGAATAAGCATATGCAAAATTCGATGGGCATGATTTATTGGAAATGTAAATGGGATCTTACATGTGAGTCCATTCAATGACGTCATGATGATAATGAGCTCATGGATCAGAAGTCCTTTTGATTGAACGAATTCGAAACACCAACGGGTTTTGACTTGCAAGTCATATATTTTGAGAAATTCCAATGAGGGGGGATATAATCACTGACACTTAGTCCCAAGAAGACTGAAAGTACCATGTTAGCAAACATGAATTGAATGAGTGAAGTTCTTTAGGAACTAATGTTTTATATGTGAAACCACTATACTCATATCATAATCAACTTCATGTTGATAAAATACAAAATAGAATTCACTACAATGAACTATTGAAGTATGAATTATAATTCTCAATACTCATGAAAAATAATATTGGCTACACCAATGTTAGCTCAACCTAGAGTTTGAGCATATGTATGAATAATTTTACAAAGGTTACTTATTGTAAACCTTGAGTTTGACATATATGGTCAAGAAGTACCTTAATCATTTGTCAAACAAGAATTTTAATATTCGTTACTATGCCTCTAGAAGAAGGTATGTTTATCATAACAAGTAAAGGGAGATAATGATTGAAAAATCATTGAATACTTTTGTGCATCACATGAGCAATTGTTGCACTCTTTTTCCCTTCGACTAGGTTTTTATCCCACTGAATTTTTCCTAGCAAGGTTTTTAACGAGGCAACGTTATAAGCGCATATAATTATCTCCACCTCCATATCTTTGACTAACCTTACAATACTATGGAGTGATATTATGAACATTGATACTACATGATGTTCCAAGTATTTGAAAAGTTCTTCCACATGAAGATGAGCTACATATTACATAAGTTCTTTTCCGTCATCATCTATGAGAGGAAGATTCCATCCAATTAACAAAAGATTTGAAGATTTGCTCACCAAATCATATCAGACATCATCATTTGAGAAGTTGATCCGGAAGATTAGAATTGCAGCAGTTTGAAGAAATACAATGATGCATTGATCAGGGGAGTTGGATACACACTGCACTCTTTTTCCCTTGACTAAGTTTTTATCCGACTGGATTTTTCTTAACAAGGTTTTTAACGAGGCAGTATATCTCTCGCGTACCAACATCGCCAACTACTGTCCATTCAAGGGGAGTGTTATGGATAAATGTACATTAGTTGTACTAGTTAATGATTGATTGAATGGATTAATGGTGTTAGTAGTTTTTTTTTTCGAAAACCTAAAATCTTTTTTTCCTTTTGAAACGGCCTAATACCTAAATCTTACATTGCACTTGGTGAAGTAAACCCATTTAGTCAAAAACTTATAATTGTTGTTCTGATGATGGGCAGAACAGAACACCGCACGCAGTAAAAGTCGCACATAAAACTTGAATAAATTCAAAGAGAAATTAACTCTTTTCCTTATATTAAAATATAATATAACTACTAGCTTCAAGGTAGCTAGAAGATATTACAAGAATTGTAATTATAAGTAAACTACAGTAATTGACCCAAATTAATTATTAATACAAGAACATTTGCACTGATCAGAAGCAATGCATACACCCTTAGCCTTATGACTCTGGGTCTCTGCACATAATTTTAGACATACTTCGCCATCACAGGCACCAGGTGTCGTAATTACTTCGGGATGGCACCAATCAGGTACAATTCCTCCTGCTTCACAGTTCTCAAATGTCATCATCGACATCATAAGAAAGGCGGAGATTAGAACAAAACGATTCATTGTTGCTAAAGATTTTTAAGTTGGTTTCACTTAGATGATGAAAAGATGATGAGAGGTGTTAGTAGTTAATATAAGTTAATTAATGAATGAGAGGTTACAAGGTAGTTAACGAAGACTTTAATATAGACAAGTATTGGAGATGGCTTGTCTCTTCATATCACTTATCACTTGTATAAATACCTCTATTTGTACTCTCATTACACACAACACACAACATACAAGTAAAGAATAAACTCTCCATTCTCTCTATTATACTACTCTCTTCATGCTCTCTCTTTTTTATCTCAACAATTAATAAATCATCAAAAGCATAAGAAATGCTAACTCTCGACGACCAATTACAAGGTAATGAAAATCTCTACACGACATCGTCCAAATCAAATAGCAAGTTCTAAACAACAACTAAAACATCATCCAAAAAAGGTTCAACTACAGTGTTACAACCAAGACAAAAATCCAAAGCCATGATACACCTAAAAAACGTAATGATAATTTCTTATAGTTTAGAACGTCAGAAGCGTTCCACTTATAGTTTGAGACCAAAACCTCAGAACCAGAAATTACATTATATCACACTCCCAAATTAGTCCATCACTAGAACCACACAAAATTACCCAAAATCAAGCAAGCAAACCAGTTTCTTAAAACCGAATTTAGGAACGTTAATTTGACAATGTTATCCACAAGATGAAAGCAACGTGAATATCTAAGAGTGAGGTTGAACTTGTGGCCTTGGGTAGACAGTTGGTTGGTCCACATCAAAAGCTGAATGAATGAATGAACGAATAAATACAAGAAAGTTCATCATCATGTATACATTACATTCAACAAAAGCTGATGAAATGAATTATTGGATTTCATTTTTAAAGCAGCTAACTACATACAATATATTCTTACAAATTAAAATAGTCCTAGGAAGACATTTAAATAAATAAATACTCCAATAATCCATATTCCAATGTGTATTGTATTGTTGTAATGTAATGAGATTGGGTAGTAGTACCAAACAAACCAAACACAACCTGTGGTAAGCAATGCTCTTCCAAGTTCAATGTTCCCTTCATCCAATTATTACTCACATTCTATTAGACTATTCCTATCTTTTATTTTATTCGTACGAGTAGGGTCACCAATATATCATTTCATCTTATTTTATTTCAATCTCAGTAATAACATCATCTATATATATATATATATATATATATA